>PVLD010003369.1:0-144110 GCA_004027595.1 Dinomys branickii | reverse complement strand
TCTTTTACCTTGTTTGGGAAATTTTCTGCTATTATTTCATCAAATATTCCTTTTATATCGTTTGTGAGATCTCCTGCTGTTTCACACACTCCTATAATTCGAATATTGTTACGTTTTGCCTCATCTTGCAGCTGTTGGATTGACTTTTCTTGTGTCTTTAATGATATCATGAGATTCTTCCTTTCACGCTCATAAGCTGCCATGCTGTCTTCAAGTTCTGAAATTCTATCTTCAGTTTCATTTAAACGGTTTTTCATGCTTTCAGCGTTAGTTTTCAAATCCTGGCATTCTCTGTGGACCTGTTTCATTATTGGTAATTCATTCCTAAATTGCTCTTGTAACATTTCCATTTGTTTCCTATTTTCTTCTAGTCTTTTGTCTATTTCTTGTCTGTGTGAATAGAACATTTCTTCCATCATTGTTTTCAGCTCGTTTTTTGTCTGAGAAATCATTGCAGGTATGTGGGTTATTTCTGCTTTGAGCTCTTTCCTGGCCTGTTGGAGTTGTTTTATTTCGGATGCAATCATTTCATAACTTGAAGTTATGAGGCTTCCTGGTTCCCCACTATCTTCACATTCAAAACTTGTGCTGGGTGGGGTTGAGTTTTGAGTCTGCTTATTCTTCCTCTGTTTTCCCATTTTTGGGTATCAGATTCAAAATGTGGAGCTATAAATTCCACAGGCAGTTCAGCAGGCAAAGGTCTGCTGCAGAGGCTGCTCCAATGATTCCTTCTCTTTGGGAGAATGTCCCTTAACCTGTCTCCTGAGATTTCCCCTTCTACTCCCTACCCCAAGACCTGGCCAGGGCGAATAAACAGCTCGCCATCCCAGGATTCTTGCAGACAGGCCACTCAGGTGTTCCTCCCTGGGTGGAGCTCCTTCCCCCCTCACAAATCCCGTTGGGGCGCCTAGCTAGGTCTTCCCACCCGGGAGATACCGCAGACCGTCAAGCTGCTTTGATGTCTCTCTCTGGGCTGAGCTTCTTCCCGATTGAGGAAAATCCGGTTAGAGCGCGCACTTAACTCACCCTGTGATCATGCAGACAGGAATGTCGTTCAGATGTTTCTCCCTGGATGGAACTTTTTCCCAACTCAGAAATCCCTCCGGTCGCTGTTGCTCCAGTTCCCGCAGCACCGGCTGCGGGGGTGGGGTTGTGTGCGGGATCCCGGAACGCTGCCCAGTTTGGCGCAGTCTGTCCCAGTAACGCGTTCTCTGAGTTTCCTCTGCTCCAATGCCTCCAACAAATCCTGGTTGCAGCCGCCTCTGAGCCGGTCGGGTTCAGGAGCTGAAGCCGTTCTTCCCTCCGCACTCGCTCTCTCGGCTGTACGCGATTTGAACCGAGCCACGGCCCAAATGCAGGACCGATCCCTCGGGCGCCCAGTTCTCAGGTTCCACCCACTTCTCGCCGCGCGGCTTCTCAGCCGGCCCTTTAATGCTCAGGCCGCGGAGAGCAGCCCGATCAGTTGGAAGTTTGCATCCACGGACCAGGCAGCCGCGCACAAAGGATCGGTCTCTGGGAGAGATTCCCTCTGCTGCTCACCTGGTCGCCATCTTCCTGGAAGTCTCCAAATTAAAAAAAAATAATAAAAGGTATATGAGTTTGACATATCATCTCCTGTACTTTTGTTGTTTATCCTATTTTTTCCAAAACAAAGTTGAAAGATCTTGCTTGACTATTGTTACTGGAAAGCTCCAACCACTGTTCCTAAACATATATAATGGCCATGATAATTTGAGAGTAGAGAATGTTATTTCATTATTACTTAAGGTGAAATTTAAGAAGCAGATTTCCTGGTCTCCTACGAATTCAGCAGATGTAAAGTGCCTGGGATCCTTCATCCCTACACTCAGCACAGGATTGGGGTGTGGACCCAGGAGAGAGGAGAGGATCTTTGCTGCAGGTTATGGGGGGATGGGAACTGTAGACACAGCCTGGTGTCCACAGAGCAAAATGCAAAAGCCACAGGGTTCTCCCATGCCCAGGAGAGTCCTGGAAGGGACCACACCTTTTTCCTGGAAAAACAAACATGTCAGCCTTACTCCAGCATGACTGTATAATGCACATTTTGAAATTTAAGGAGCATACATGTTGTTTTGTGAAGGTCACTTAATGGAAACCAGAGCACCAACAGTCACATGAAGAGTCTAGCAAGGACTCTCAGAACCAGTATCCAGATTAGAAGTGGCCTTCCCTTAAATGCTGGGAGGGGTGTGTCATCTTTCAGGGTTTATGCTATTGCAGAAATTACATGAACACTTTTAACAGCCAGTCCACACTAGCCACAAATCTGTACCTGTGTTCCAACACCAAGTTCTTCTTCTGGCGAGAGTGAGGAAACAGTGACTTCTCCATGTCCTTACAGCAGGGACCTGAGAAGGACAAGGGAGTGCAGGATGGTCAGGTCCTGCCCCTGACCCACAGCTCACATCAACACTAGTGCATGTTTGGAATAGTCACATCTCCTGAACAATGGCTAAAACAATGCAGTTCCTGTCTGCTTCCTGTTCCTTTTCTTCCCTTTTAACTACATTGCCAAGTCATGTTTTCCATGGTGATTGCTGATTACTTTGTGGTTTTGACTTCCTTTGGAAGTCTTCTCCAGGTCTTACTCTTGTCTACATTAGACTGGGCCTTCAACTGTCTTATGCACTGCCTTCAACTGTCCTGTATTTTACAGTCAGCCTCACAAAGAATCCACCTCACACAGAGCTTTCTCAATCCACCCAGTCTGCATGGCAGAGACAGCTGGCCAAAGCCAAGAGGAGCTAATTTCCTTCTGTGGTGAGTGAGTAGTTTGCATAGGAGATGCTTGGGACAAAGTCACTGCACTTGTTAAGGACCGAACCTCTCCCAGCCTCCTGTGTTTATACCTGGCAGAGGCTTTAATTAGGGTTATATTTGGAAGGACCAAAGATATATTTTAATTAGGTAATCTAAAAATACTTCTCAATTCCTTGGCACATTCACACATAAGTCCTCAAGGACTGCACTTCAGCTTACATAAAACTCATGAAGCTGAGGGACGAATCTGCAGAGCAATGGTGATGGACAACAGGAAATGATCAACTGCACTTCCTGTTGCCCCCTGTAGAAGCTGCCTGTGCTGTTTTGACAAATTTTGATGAGTCCACAATTCTTTCAAAAGTAGAAGGTGTTAAAATCTACTGCTTCTAACCACCACCACCACAATAATAATAATAATAATAATAATAACCATAATAATAATAAAACTTCATGAAGTTAAGGGTAAAGAGAATGTGGTCAGAACAATTAAGCAGTATTTTTGCTTTAAATAACTCCCTTCAGGGGACTTAAGAAAATGTGAAACTCCTGAACAAGGTTGGGTTATCATCTTGTATTATTATATATTCTTTAAAAAAAAAAAAAAAAACAATCATGAAATGGCCAGAAGTTATTGAGAAAAGTATTTGTGAATAACTTGTGGTAAATTATTTTTATATGAAAATGTTAGGTCTTTCACAATGAAGTAAAGAGAAGTGTTTTCATATTAAAAGTAGTTTTTCAGTGTGATGCATGTCTGTAAGCCTAGTGCTCTGGGAGGCGGAGGCAGCAGGAGTCCATATTTGAGCCCAGCCAAGGCAATTTAGAGAGATCTTTTCTCAAAATTTAAAAAATAAATAAATAAAATTTAAAATAAGGCATTATATCCAATCCTCAATACCTTCTACAAAACAAAGAGGAATGAAAAAGTACAATTTTCTAAAATTATCCTGTATTTCTCTGTGTGGGGGTAGTGCCTATTTGGACAGAAGTGGTAATTGAGAGAATAGATTTGTAGGACATTCAAATGAAGGGTATAGGGCATGAGGCCATTTCTCCATAAAGGCAGTCAAAATAGGACCCCTGCTGATGTTCAGTTTGTCTTCATGTCAAGAAAAAAGTTTCACTCTACCATTTTCAAAATATTTGGAAAAAAGGAACATGAGAAAATACCATGGGCTTTCTTTTTAATTTCAAGACCTTATTTTTCTTAAAAAGAAAAACAAAGTAACAAGGTTTGTTAATTAAAGTCAGTCTGGTGTTAAGAAAATGACAAAGGCTTAGGAAAGTTTTCCTTTTGATGTTCCCCAATTAAACCCTTCTCCCTGCATAATTTCTCGGTGTGCAAAGGACTGCCATTTGTGCAATCAGCATAGAAACTAGACTCCAGGATCAGATGAATGTCCACGGCGAAATGTCCCTTGGGTGGGTACTGGAATATTTTTGTGATGAGACATTTATGTAGTGATCACCTTTATTAGTGAATCAACTAAGAGAAAACGTTCTTCAGGCATGAGAAAGCTGAAGAAGGAAAGGAAAAGTCCAGGCCGCCTTCTTGGCTCACTTACAGGCACTGGTCGTGCCAGTCCCTTGGGTTTCCTGAGTGTTAAATAAGTGGATATAGGTAATTAACAGAGCGACTGTCACATAGAAAACGCTCGATAGCTGTTGCATCAGATATTCCTGCAGACAGGAAATATGTGTACTGGGGTGTCAGCCCTTTCTGTCCTGGAGACATGCTTACTCAACTGTCAGTTACCCCATTTCTTCCCCTGGCTGAGGAAGAGCCTCTTCTGGCTTTGTCTCCAAGGCTTATGGGAAACCAGGGAGACGGCTAGGTCATCCCACCAGGGCACAGATCCCTATGACACTTGGGTGCCAGTCATTGTTCTGTCTCTTGCTCATTTCATTTGCCCCATGGGCTCCTGGGATACAAGGTGCTGGGTGTCAGAAAGCGTGCTCATTCTGTTTCTTGAGTAAAGCATGTGTTTAGAACCGAGGATTTGCTCTGTTTGTGATCCATGCCGACTCATCTGCATCTGTGCCTGGGACCAGCTGTATGCAACAGTGGATGAGCAAGTGAATTTGACTTACAGAGAAATGGGCTCTTTTCCCTAGGGTGGCGAGATCATTCCTGCACTTGCCAGGGCTCCTGCTGTCTAACACAGGCAGAACAAGATTCCATTTTGTGTGTTTGTTTGTCTGTAACGAAAGATGCAGCTGAGACTGAAATGTTTCGGAGGAAAGGAAACACAGGATCCTCACTTCTCGTCAGGCTGCACGCGGGACAGTGTGAAATAGCTCATGCAGATGCCTGACTGGGAGGAGAGAAAGGGCATGAAGGTGGCGGCCACAGTTGCAGCTTTATACAGGAGCTGTGTGGGGCAGCCCCTCTGGATGTGGCCACCACTGTGAGCTCCGATTCCCCTGAAGCTGAGATCTGATCCCTGTTTCCCCACAGCCTCTCCCTCCCTGTGCTTCCCTCTTTCTCTACCCCTCCCTAACCCACACACAGTCCCTGGTGTGCTTCACGCCTTCTGGTGGGTCATTTTCCATGTCACTAAAAATCAGCCACTGGACTTGATGCCAAGGCCACGGGAAAAGTTCATCACAACTGTCACGCTGTCTAGGAGCTCAGGGTCTAGCGGAAGAATCAGATATTCAGATTCTCTGCCAGGCACTCTTCCAGCACGTTGCCTGCGTTTCCAGCTCATTTGTCTTCACAATAGCTTCATGAGTCAAGTTGCTCTGATCATCAGCCCCATTTTACAGATGGAGAAGAACAATTTCCTGGCTCTGGCCCTTCCCATCACCTACCCTCTTCTCTAAACTGCATTATGTATGTTCTTGAGGTTACCCAGCACTTGCCTTCCAAGTGCTTGCTACCCTGCCCGGATCAGTCTAGCTCCTTTTTACCTCCCAGCATTGGAAACTGATCCTAGCCCTTGCACAGAGCTGCACACTGAGCATTCCTTACTGATTATTGTTCTTGTTATTTTGATAATACATACACCATACTGACAATACATTATTTTGAGATAGGTTCTCATTAGATATTGAGATGCCCAGTGTGTGAGTCACTTTCTTGGGCACTGAGACACCACCCAGAACCTAATGGGGGAGGGGTCTGACTCAAGCTTTCCGAGTGCACTGTCCAGTCACATGGTTCCCCTGCCTGTCACTGTGCAGGGTCACACCCACAGTGGAGCAGAGAGAGAGAGCCCCATTTCCCCTGCAGCTGCACATGCCCTTTGCCTCCAACAAGGCCTACGTTCCCAGGCTCCCTACTGCTCCACCAGCTAGAGTCTGGGCCTGTGTCACACGAGCCCTTTGAAGAATGTTGTAGATTCAAACTATGGCACATGGTGCGTTTTCTGTTGCAGTACATGCTGGATACTTTAGTGTGATAAATAGGCATACAGTACTGTAACTCACAAAGTAATTTTACATGGAATTTGTAATTGGATCCTCACAAGTACCATGTGGCTTAGAGATGGCAGGGTCCTTATTCTTGTAGCACATTAGGAGAAATGTTGTACAGCACAGGTGGAAAAGTAGAAATGCTGTGCTTTGAGTTTAAGGCTGCTGCCTTCCTCTCTGGATATTTTTAGCTAGGCATTGAATTTCCAGAAGTGGGTGTGTCACAACAGTTCTGGGCGAATAAAGTATACAAGAAGCCATAAACAAACCTAAGGATTAACCTTTATAAGAAAAGCAGCTGTACAGCAGAGACAGAAAACACACTAACCCTTGAGAGGACTGCTGGAATGCACAAGATGGTATGACATTTGCAGGTGTGGTTATCAGCCCCTCATCTAAATACAGGAATGACATACAGGGCTGGGGATATAGCTCAGTGGAATAAGCACTTGCCTGGCAAGCACAGGGTCCTGAGTTTGATCCCAGGTAAAGCCAAACAAACAAACAAACAAACAAACAAAAAACATACAATAGAAGGCCTTTAATGTAAAGGTTAGACACTGAAAATCAAAATGTGAAGAGAGAGAAAGAGAAAGAGAGAGAGAGAGAGAGAGAGAGAGAGAGAGAGAGAGAGAGAGAAAGAAAGAAAGAAAGAAAGAAAGAAAGAAAGAAAGAAAGAAAGAAAGAAAGAGAGAAAGTAAGACATGGAGAGAATAATCCCATCTGGATTCCAATTGCATAACTAAGGAAAAATCATCTTTAAGCCTTGACAGCACACAAATTACACAGCCTGAGAAGAAATCCAGTAAGTGCCTTCTTTGCTTGAAACACCCAAGACCAACTGCAGCAGCTGCACCACCAGGTTAAGTCTAAAACCTGTGCCTTTCTTAGGTTTTCTACATACTTCCTACAGTAACAGTTACATTTTACTCTTACAACTCTTTCAGATTATTCTGCTGGATATTGGCTGCTGTACTTCAGGAAACATATTTTTCTTGCACAACACTACTTCCATGCAATAAAGCTCAAGAAAAATACTGACTTTCCTCTATGTCCCAGAACCCAGGGGTAAAGGGAAAAATGTTGCCCTCTGTAACCCAGAATTTACAATGAGCAAAAGCTCTTAACGAATATAATTTTACTGCAAGCTGAAGAGAATGAGGAATCAGAGTATATGTGAGGAACATCATGCTTGCCAAAGCATAGCAGTCCCCAGAGTGGGGAGACAAGAGAGGATGGTGCTGAATGCTCCCCACAGGAAAAGTTGGGGAACACCAGAATGGTTGAAGGAACTTGCCTGATGCTGGAGCGCAGGGTGGGGCACAGGTGGGTGAATGCTGAGGCGGCCCAGGGCTCTGGGCTGTGCTGGCTGCAAGGACAAGGTGGGCAGCCTCGCTCCTGTGGGCTTGGTGAATGTCAGGATCTGGGAAGCAGAGCACTTTGTCAAGATCCACTGTAGGAATTCAATGAAAGCTGGATGAAGAGTGATGTACAGTAGAAAATGAAATGTGATGATTCTTTAAAGAGCACTCTAAAAGGAGATAGAGGGTAGGAGGCTGGGACCATGACGCAAGAAATGCAGCTGTGAAGAGGCTTTCAGCAGCGGCCCGGCACCAGAAACACGCGTGACAGCAGAGTGGCCCGAGCACCGGCAGGGTCACAGGCTGGGGCTCAGGGCGCCAGGGCCCTGGCCTCAGCTGCATCTTTACACCCAGCAGACATGCGTGCGTGCTGCGCTGCTGACAGCGAGCATCCGCGCGTGTAGGCGAGAACTGCATCTTCTGGTAACTGTGTCGCCGCCCTCGCTGGGACTAATAACGTCCTCAGAACGCTGCCCTGAGCCCACAGCCCTGTGCTTTTGCTCCCAGCCAGCTGTGGCAAAAGAAATGGAATGACTCTCAATTACTCTCTTTGGCTCAGACAAACCGAGTCCTTCCCTGGCAACTGAGCCCAAACAAAGGTTCCACATCCACGTGGCTCCCAGGGGCTGCCCAACAAAGTGGAGAATCTGTCACAAAAGAGGAAAATGCTTGCTGGGTAGAAAGCGAAGGATGCTCCTTGAGCTCTGTAAGCAGCCGACGTTACATATGTGTGTGGAGGGGCCTGTCTGTACTCACTGCTTTGTTTCCTAACACTAAATATGTGCACAAGCAAATGATTATGCATATAGGAATTCTGTAAGGTTAGTTCATTAAAATTCATATGCAAGCAGCATGTAAAGAAATATCAAATAATTTATAAATGGCAGCATAACTGGTATAATTGTTCATGTATAATATATACACAAATATGTATTATTATGTTATATGTAATATGCATGTAATATATAATATCTATATTATAATATTAACAGATTGTGACATATTATATATATATATATATATATATATTATTTGCTTGTGTATCTGTATGATTAATCAGTCATTTTGGTAAAAGAGACTTTCAAGTCATTTTAAAAAATACTTTCTGGACAGGAGAATTCTTCTGTTACAAAAAACCTCACCATCTCTCACACTGATCATTTTTCTTCTGCCTCAGTTTCTCTTTCTTCTGTCTACTCCACTATCACAGTAGTGTTGATCCTAGCAAGATTCCCTAAATTTTTTTTAATTTAAAAAAAGATTCCCTAACCATACTGATTACCAAGAGCTATAAATTGGAAAAGGTAAAAAGGAAAATTTTCATACAGAGAGATGATGATGGAAAATATGATGAATGCTTAAATTTAAATCTTGTTACATTGAAAGACGCTCATCCCAGTCAGAACATTTCCACTTGCCACAGAGGCACTTGTCCCACTGTTCTTGCCAGTTTCCTTCCCAAACAAGCGCACGCGCACATACGCGGTAACTGAATTCCTTATGGGCAGTCAGTGCAGGTGCACAGCACACTTCAGTGCCTTCTCCTCTCTCTCCCTCCCTAATCTCTAGGTCCCCTTCCCGTTTGCAAGCTCCGTCTTCCTGCTTTCTATTATGTATCTTTTATTTTGCTCTCTACTTTGTTTGTATTTGGAGTTTCTTGTGTAAGAGAAACCTTGTGACACTTAAATGGTACCTGATTTATTTTACTTAATAACATGGACTCAAGGTGCATCCATTTTTTTTTAACAAATGACTCAACTTTTTCTCTTTCCTTATTATGTGTAAATACCACTTTCCACATGATTCTAAAAGTCGTCCTCTGTGAGTATCTCTACCAAATATGATCAAGACTATGGTGAAGGCTGCTGCCCAGGGCCACCCGACAGAAAGGCAGGCTCATGGAAACAGCACAGCGTGTATTCATCCTCCTTATTTTCTAGGTCTAGCACCTTTGGACTTTTGGTTCTTTGCCAAAGTCAAAATGAAAATGAAAGACACTGAATCAGTTCAGGACATCGAAGTGGCCACAAAAGCACAGCTAAACACACTCACTATTTTGAGGACTATTCATGTGGCTTTTAAGAAATTTTAAATTTAAGTATACATGGTAATTTTTCAATCATACCTCATAGTTTCTTTAGCAAATTTACTGTGTAACACTCCTGCATCTCATCATATGATTTCAGCCAAGATGTTAGCACTTTAGGCTGTTTTCTTTTTCAATAGTGCAACTTCAAGATTGATGAGATTTCATTGTGTTCACTTTTTGGAAGCCTGGGAGAATCCTGTCCATGTAGAGCTGGCATCAGGAAGTTTGCATCCCTGTATCCCAGTGTGTGAAGCTGTGGGAGAGGGCGGGAGAGGTGCTTGAAAGTAGGATGGAGGTTTTGGGGAAATGAAAGCAGAGGACGCTATGAGGCCACCAACATGGATAATTGTATGCTTGACTTTTTCCTCGCTTCAAGGTGACATCTTCCTTGATCACCTGGCTTAAATCCTCCCTGCTCTTTTCCAACTTATCCACAAAAAGCCAGAGGGACACTTTTGTGGACTTTGGTATTTGTGTAATGAGCTCAGGATAGACAGATGAGGCCCATATTTGACTGTAAACTGCAAAATGAACCACTGGTGTCAAGCAATGAAATCAGGTCCCCTTGGAAGAAGTGTTGGCTGCCTGGGTGGCCAGAGGTGGAGAATGCATTTCTAAACTTATTTTAAATAAAAATGGGCCATTGGGGTAAAGAAAGACACAGAATACACCCAAAATACTCCTTGTGAATATAAAAGACATAATGAACACATTCTTTGACTTGATAACAAGATAGCATTTTAATTAACCTCAAGATAAATCTATTATTATCTAAGTGTGGCCCCAAAGCTGCATACTAGTTCAGAATTAAATTCTAGGAATTCGTTAATATTTCATAAATTCTGTAAGAATTACAAAGTATATTTTGTTTGTGAAGCTATATCCAGAAAGTGTAAAGTAGTGTTGGTCTAGAAATTTCTTCTACACATGAAGATTTCCTTATTGAGCAAACATACCCCATTGTGAGGAGTAGAGTAGGTCCATCTATACATAGTAGTATGTGAGTCCCTCCGAGGAGTGAAAGAACTTCCTCGGGTTTATGTCTTGTAAATTAGCAGTTCATCATATGCAGAGATAAAACAGCAAAGTAGTAGAAACATGGGATCCTGGAAACCTGGAATTCACTGAGTGCAGGCTTTTTCCTGTAGGACAGACCCTATCTTGGCTGACCACCCAAAAACTTCCAGGAAGATGTTTGATAAGACAGTAACATTCTGAAGGAATTCCTCTACACCAGTTCCATGCCACAGTGTATTTCACCCAGAAACCCAACTTTACCATGAGGGCCACATGAGACCCTGCACCCTGTGACCTGGCACCACACCATGTCAGTGTTCCTAATCATTTTATGCCATAAACCTCTTTGCAAATGTCATAAAATAGCTCTTACAATATAAATGTCAACTGTAGAGAAAAGAATGCATACAGTTTTTACTGTATGGCCTAATCGTATGCTATTTTCTATCTCTTTGTAAAAAACACAGAATAAGATCTAATAGCTAGACCAATCACTACAGACCTTATTAGCTATAAATGAAATGATTATTTCCAGAGATATTCTCTAATGTTATTGACATAATATGAGAAATCTATGGTTTTTCTTGGTAACTTAGAGTTACAGGTGTTCTTACTCTGGTTGGCTTCTCACACATTTATACTTATGCTGTGCTTCAGGTGACAGATATCTCATATCGGTGAAGAAGAGTTTGGACATCTGAGGTTTTGATTCCCCTCAAAAAGTTTATAAAACAAGGCCCTGGCTAAGAATAGTTTGCCACAGATATCAAAGCACTTGAAATACATTACAAATGAATTCTACATTATCTCATGGTAATACTGAGGGGAGTCTAATACAGACCCACCAAACACATTCCAGTGATAAGCAGAAACACTGAAATGACAACCAGGATTTGGAGGCACATTTATTTATGCCCACTGGCACTGATCTGGATCATTCCCAAAATATCAGGCCTGATCTCTGGTGGTCTAGGGCTTATATGTGATAAGCAAGCAACAAGTACAGAGGTAGAATGGCTTGTCAGTTGCGGATCAGTTTATACAATGTGCACCACAGTGACCAGCCATTTCTATGAGACAGGAGCAACTGAAACTAGAATGGGAACTATTACTTGGGCAACTAAGAAACTGAAGTATACTAGCGGGGGGGGGGGCATTTTCTGTTACATATCCCCCCCTTTCATTTTCCCCAGCAAATCTTTGCCAGGCATATTTCATGTGATCTTCTAAGACAAGGCACAACTAGAACTTAGGCCTGTCCATTCTGCAACATTACTCTGGCAAGGGAGCGAGGGAGTTAATCTGATCTAGAACAGTGTCCAGTAGATCTTGGATGCTCACCAAATCTTGGTCAAGGGTTCGGTTGATTGTTCTATTTTCTTGGGGCAAACATCTGTAAAGTTTAAGGCAAAAAGAAAAAAAATACAACTAGCAGGAAGCAAGGAAGAAAGGACTGGAATAAGCAGAATCCAGGTCAATTCATAAAAAACACAGTTCATGGAGGGAGGGGAAGCAAAGACTGGGATAAGTAGCCTCAAAAGACACAAAAATCAGGGGGAATAGGCGTGGAGTGATGCTGTGAACTATGTTCTCAAGCTTCAGTCACGTGTAGGTTGGTCAGCACACATTGTCTCTTTACAGTGAGCCTTGGAGGATCTGTCCAGGTAAGTTTTTCAGCAGATTTAAGGCTACATTTAGGAAACTTGTAGAGGTAATTAGTATGTACCTGGATTATATGTGTGTGCAGGCATATCTACAGATTTTATATAGTTGATTTGTTTAACTGGTCATAAGCTGTTTCTGTAATGTTGTGCTTTATTTTTGTGTAATCAACCCATATACCTTTAAATGGAGAAATTCCGCTATATTACATGTCAGGGCCAGATGGTGACAGATAGTGAAGGCTGAGCTGGCTTCTGGGGTCCAGGTGCCAGTGCTGTTGCTAGAGCTTGTAGAACAAACAGTGGAGGATGGTCTGGCTCTGATCTTTCAGGAATACTGGGTAAAATTTTCTTGGCTGGGGTTGATGGTTCAGTCAGTTGGGTCCCTGGAGGGGGTTTAGGCCTCTGGACCGATCATTTTGCGTCATTGGTGGCAGGGTTCCAAACAGCAACTTTCTGTTCAGAGCATCCCTGCAGTAGAGTTTTGTCCAAGGTGACCATAACGTAGCTAGCCTGTTCGACTTTATTTGTAATAGAGCTGCCTCCATACATGAATAGGGTGTACTCAGACTCTGCCGAAAGGTCCATTTTTTAGAATACTTCATCCCAGTACAGCATGTGGCCCTGGACAGTTAGGTCTTGGTCTAAGGTGAGCTTGTCAGCTTTCTTGAGCAGAAAGACAGTGGCTATTAGAGCACAGAGGCAAATGGGGAGGCAGCCTTTAAAGGCCACTGGGTGCTCCCAGGGGTTAACAATCTCAGTAAGCATGATTGTTTCTGTGAACTCAAGGATTTGGGTTCTAGAGAAGCCAGCAGCTCTAAGAAATTTGCAGAGTTTCTTTCTTATAAACAGTTTCTGCCAGGTAGTGTATCAGAGATTTTGTGCATTTCCAGCATGAAGCTTGAGTGTCATTAATCAGAAGTGCCTTTTCAAAAAGGATACAAGTTTTCAAGTCTCTGTGTGGTTTACTCTATGTCAGTTGGCTTTTGAGTCCAAAACTCGTGGCTTTCCACTCAAAGGCAGAGAGGAGCTGGCTGATAGGAGCGAGTAGAGGGCGGAAGAAGGCATTAGGGCGTGTGTGCCGGCGGGCTGCGGATGGCAGAGGGCTGAGATAACATGCGTGGAGGGCAGTCACGGCAGCCCTGGCGGCTTGGGGACCTTAAACTGGCTGTATAAGAGGAGAGGTCTACCGTGTGATGCGGGTGAGGGCTGCGCTGGGACAGAGCCCAGTCACCAAAGGGCATGACTGACAGCAAGCCCTGGGAGTGCGTCCCTTGTCCACACTTCTGGAACCAAGATTCTCAAAATCTTAGGGTTGTAGTTATCAGGCATTTCAGGCAGATGTAGGCACTTCTCTTCCTCCTGGGACACAGGCAGAGTCAATATCGAGTCTGTCACAGTGGACCCAAGTGTGAGGGAGGCTGGTCACATCCCGGGAGAGGTACGCGGCACTCAGGCAGGTACAGGAATTCATGTTTGATAGTGTCCTCCAGCCTCACAGGATCTGCTTTGGAAGACTTTCTTTTCATTGGGGGCTCCAGTGGGTAACTTTGGCAACCTTAGATATTTTTATTGGCTTCTTGCTTCCTTCTTGGAGGTCTGCCAGGAGAGCAGTGCAGCACTAATCTGAGGCTTTATGGCCCTCTGTCACATTACAGTCCCAGTTTGGTTGCACTTGGGGGAGCACTGTGTTCACCCAAGCATCAGGATCAACTGCAGTGGTGGGGACATTTGACTTTAACCAGGCTTGGGCCCCATCTAAATTATGGCATCACCCTTTAGTATTAAACAGAGTCAGAAGGAGTTGTTGACAGTAGAGCAGGAGGCTGTGGTGTAGAAGATAGAACTGGTGGTCATGATGTGCCATCTGGCTGAGCAACTTGGGGCTGACGAACGTAAGGAGGAGGCAGGTTGGACTCGGGGTCCTCAGTCAGAACAGAATAAAGCTTTTCTGCCTTAGGCTGAATCTGAGCCTCTCAGATGGCCTTTTGGGTTTGTTTTGATGAGTAGGATGGCTTCCTAAACATGCAGCAAGCAGGTGTAGAGACACAGTGGGAGAGTTTTTAACCCCTTATGGCAATTGAGTCCAAGTGAGCTGGCCTTTTATCTCAGGATTTAGCAACTTACAAGCAAAGGAAGGCATCTTTTAAATCTAGAACAGTCCTAAAAGGGTGTATGGACCTGAAGCTTCAGAGTGCAAGGTGATGGCTGCATTGTTGATGGCACAGAGCTTTTGCTCAAGGTGATTAACAGTATACAGGCTGATGTGTGGCTGGATGCCTGTTTGTGCTTCCTGTGATGTGGGACAGCAGTGGAGGTTGTGGTGAGGTGGTGTTGTTGATTGCCAGGCCTGAAGGTAAGTCTTTAGTTCATACC
The DNA here is from genome assembly GCA_004027595.1 of Dinomys branickii. Lineage (NCBI taxonomy): Eukaryota > Metazoa > Chordata > Mammalia > Rodentia > Dinomyidae > Dinomys > Dinomys branickii. Next base: position 129,405 of record PVLD010003369.1, on the reverse strand, counting down.
TCTGGGAGGAGACTTTTTAACTTCAGGACTGTGGTTATCTGGCTGATGCAGGAATCATCCTCCTCTCAGGGAACAGTCAAAATTGAAAGTGTAGGACTGAACTAAAGGTGGGCGACTGTCTTGGTGTAAAGGGGTTGTCCTCACAGGCTATAAGTTCGTTCCTGGCAGAAGGGGAGAAAGGCAAGAGTTTCTGTTCCCTGGTGATGATAACTTTTTCTTTCCTTCTTTCTTTCTTTTTTGTTTCTGTCTTTTAGAGACAGGGTCTCACTATGCAGTTCATGCCAATCTTGAACTCACTTTGTAGCCCAGACTGGCCTCAAAACTCACAACAATCCTCCTGCCTCAGTCTCCTGAGTGCTGGAATGATAGACATGCACCCAGCTGATGATAACTTTTTGATAGAGAGAACTTTTGAAGACAGAGAGTTCTCTTCCATTGTCTGCCAGGAAAGTCACAAGCTTGCCTCTGATTTTTGCAATGAGTGTGAGCTCTCATGGACCCAATTTGATAGAGCTTGGTCTGTCCCGTCTATTCAGGCCTGACAGGGTGCAACTCATTTGTCAGGGTTGACAGTTCAATTTTTCCTCAGTCAAAATGTAGAACTTAGAAGGAATTGCTGATAGTCATCTTGGGTGGGTGTTAGATGATGCCATCTGACCAGGATAGATGTGGCTGTGGGGGCCTCTGTGGCTGAATGCAGGCAATGAAGTGGAACTGGCTCAGCGTCTGGAGGCAGATGATTTGGGAGAGGGAGGGAGGTGCAACTGTGGCAGACAATGAGGACACCACAGCAGAATCTCAGGAAGAAAGGGCCTCTTTTTCCTCCTTTTCCTTTGAGATACAGGGAGCAGGGAGCATTTTCACTTTTATTTCGAAAATGCCCCTTTTCCTGCAGTCAGGGACTGTGGGTTTTAACTCCTTAGTTCCCATTCTATTTGCCTATGGTGCATGCTGCGTACCTTTGAACAATGGTGCAACAGACAAAGGGTGGATGCCCTTCAGAGAAAGACCATTTAGTTTCCCACCTGGCTGCACCCCTTGTGGGGAATTTAGGAGCAACTTAGCTAAGGAGGGTGTGAGACCTCCATTATATCACATGTTGATTACAACAGAACCACAAGTGAGGGCTCAGTCAGCCACCACAAGCAGTGCATCCCAATCTTGGTGCACAGATGGAGCAGTCTATTGCACATGCTGCCCGTGCCACTCACTCACGTTCACTCAGCAGGCATTCAGTGGTTAAACATTCCATCCCCCCTTCCCTTGAAGGTGTCCTTAGCTAACAAGACTGACTGTTTGACTGACTGGCATGCCCCTGGGAGTCTTACTGGAATCAGGTAGGGAGGCAGGAAGGCATGCAGATAGACAGATTGCATCCTTCTCCCTTTGGGGTCTGATGTAAGCCACTGGACTATGAAGTCAGGATTCCTCCTCCAGACCTCCAAGGGAACTTGAGAAATCTCTCAGGCATGCCTTCCTATCATGACCTGGAGAGATCTGTCTGTGAGGGCATGACCAGTGACCAAAGAGGTCAGCACAGTCAGTCTTCTCAGCTGACTCACCAGATGCAATGGGCAAACAGAAACCCCAACATGACACTCAGGACTTGGATATTTATTTATGTCCACAGGCACTGATCAGGATCATTCCCAGATTATCAGGCCCAATCTCTGGTGGTCTAAGAGTTATATGAGATAAGCAGGCAGGAAGTAGAGAGGCAGAATGGCTTGTCAATTGGGGATTGGTTTATACAATGTGCATCATAGTGCCCAGCTATGCATCACAGTGACCAACTGTTTCTAAGAGATAGGAGCAACTAGATCTGGACAGGAATTACTACCAGGGAAACTATAAACTGAACTGTTCTGGCTGGGGAAGTCATTTTCTGCCACAACATGTGCCCCGAAATTGTTCAGGGAGGGCAAAGCCACCTTGCTCCTGAGCAGCAGAGTCCAGAGGGGTGTGGGCACATCACTCTCAAACTGAGCCTGCATGGTGGCCTCCACTCCATTCCTCCACCCCATCTCCAGCCTGTCTCCCTGGAGCTGCAGCTTCCAGTTCTGTCCCTCCAGCACATGGATGTGCACTGCTATTACTATACTTCCCAATCTTTTATTTCCCTTGCTCGTGCTGGGTATGGGGGTATGAATGTGTCTGTCACGGTGGGTAAGTCCTAAGGGACACAGCCTTATGTCCTTCAGTCTGCAGGGAGGCAGGTGCTCATCCCTGCCCCATGAAGTGTGACTCCTCCAGAACAAGAATGTCATGGCCACCCTCATGGCCCTGGAGAACAACTGCTCCTCTCTCCAAAGTGTGCAAGTTTCTCTCTCATGTCACTTAGCTCTGGACACAGTGAGGCAGAATGAGTGCTGTCAAAGAGTCTAGAGTTACGATGTAACACAGCACTAATGCATTCTTCAGATAGAGACACATCAGTGCAGTGCCTGGCTCCAGTTATAAGTAAATCAAATGCGTGAAATTTGGCTTTTCTTAAGTATTGAAAAGATTACTTTATTGATTAAGTTATGGTAGCTCTACATTGCCTTAAAAGGGTTAATCTGTGTATAAGTGTGCACACTGGTGTGTGTGTGTGGTGTGTGTGTGTGTGTGTGTGTGATACAGTGCCTTACTCTGACTTGCATGCAAGGCAAGTGTGTAGTTAGAAAAGAACAAAAGAGTATGCATATGTTTGTGCTATGGGCTGTACCAGAGGTGCTGACTGTACCCTACAATATCTGCTAGAGTGAGTGTTCACTGAGACATGTAATTAGGTGGGAGAGAAGGGTCTACCCTAAAATACCCCCCCCAGGAGGCGCAGAGAAGGACAGCGCTGCTGTTCTTTGACCTGCCCTCTTTCACACTCTACCTGCATCACAGGAAAATGCTGCCATTCACTATTTCTGGGACTTTTTTCAGTGCTGGAGACTGAAGCGAGTACCTCCCAAAAGGTACATCCCTGGGCCATGGGCAACTTTTCCTTGAGTTTCTCTGATACTGACAATTTCCTAAAATCTCATTGAATGTATAAGTAACATCAAATATTTGAGCCCTTTTAGGTCCTGGAAGTCACACTCCAGGGACACAGGACATACCTGTACCCTTACAGAGTGACTGAGGACTCTGAAGTTCAGCCATGTCTGAGAAACACCACAGAAGAACAAGTCCTGTAGCTCAGTAGTGTGGGAGAGCAGGGCGAGAACCTGCTTGATCTTCCCAGGCAAGCGGCCAAGAACTTTACTGGTGGAGCATTATCATTTAACGTCGCAGAAGCGCAGAAAACCGAAGAACATGCTTGGCCCTAGAAACAGCGTTCACTTGGGCCGCTTCCCACTCGCAGGAGACCTTTGCCCTTGTCTCCCTCCACCCGTGCCTCATTGTGCTTGTTGCCTGTACTTGGCCTCACTCAAAAGAGAGGACTGTTCGGCGTTTAAACCTGTGGGCAAGAGGAGAGGGGGTGGAGAGAGAAACACACGGACTGACAATCTGCATACTCAGGGACCTGACAACCTCACTGCACGCGAACACTGTGCAAGACAAACATGAGGTAAGATTAATACCACTGACATGAACAAAAGTGGGGAAGAAGATTAAGAACAATCAAGCTGTATTAGGCACAGGCACCCACGCATCCAGGTGATTATAAACTGCACGGACTGCAAGAATGCACTAGCAATAATTTAGAAATAGGAAAAGACCTCCTGTCCTTGGCTCATCCATGGAGTTGAACAGACTTACAGACCACCTGAAAGAAAGATAATGTATCCGGCCAGGCCTGGTAACACAGGCCTGTGTTCCCAGCACACTGGAAGGCTGAGGCAGAAGAGTCGTATGCCTAAGACCAACCTGGGGAATTTAGTGAAACCCTGTCTCAAAATTATTATATAAAAAAGACTAACTAAATGGGCTGGGCATCTAGCTCAGAGTGACAGCCTAGGTTCAATCCCTAGAACTGATAAACAGAAGCATCGCAAGGAAAAGAGCACCCAGCAGGCCCTGCTACGCGTCCAAAGGAAACAGGCAGTGCACAAGCTGTGCAGCTCCCAAGCCTCGGAGTGAAGGGGGAACACAGCAGCCTCACTCCACAGCCACCCCGCTTTCCACGCAGGCAAGGGGAAGGGATAGGGACGGGGCAGCCAGGGGCAGAGCCTGAGCGCAAAGTGTCCATCCCATTTGACTGCTCAGAGCACAACTGTGTTCCATCTGAGACATGAGGTGAGGGAAAGCCAAAGTCCCCGTGGTGGTTCCTGCCAGTCCCTAAGGCCCAGACAGAAATCTCAGGACATCCCTGTCCCAAGTCACACCGAGCCTCACTTCCTGCAATAGAGAACTGAAGAGTCTCTCAAGCTTACGGGATTCAGAGAAGCAAACTTGGACAAAAGTAGCACTAGTTTGCCTGCACTGGGAAACATAAACAAGAAGACCAGAATTCACAGAGTCAGCGAGCGTAGAGAATGGACCCTCTTGCAAGCTATAGGGCAGCGGTGAATGTGAAACCCAGTCATTCACCTTGCAAAGTCACCCTGGGGAGGACAAAAGTGTTGAAGGTGCACAGAACTTCGACTCAGGACCTTCACCCAGGCATTTATTCAGGATAATCACTTCCTTACACAGCAACAAGTCTGAAAGGGTTCATGGCAGAATTATCTGTAATAGAAAAAAAAAACGAATTTAAATGTAGAATAATAATCACATGGAATTTGCTATGTAAATACACACACACACATCCATCCATATAACAAAGAAAATGAAAAGTAAAAAAACTAATTTCCATTTACAGAACTTGAATGAAGGAAGCTGTGAAAGCACATCCAGTATGAGCAAGTCCAGGTGTCATTTAAAGGAAATGACACACCGTGTTTCAGGTATGGAGACCAATGTAAGTAACTAAAATATAAATTATGGCCCGGGACTGAAGTCAGGGACAATGGTCAAATAAAAACTATTGAAGATTCATACTTTCATGAAAGCAGTGAAAAATCTGGGGGAAATGGTCAAAAGCACTGTTAGAATGGTAGAAATTCGTCCAAGGGGAGATCTCTTGCTCCAGGGCTTTCTCTGTTCTTTCCTGTGCTTGGCACGGAGCAGGCCAGCACCCACCATTCCTGCTGGGGCCACCCCGCCTAGGGAGCCCACTTACCCTCTGTCCTTGGCACTGCAGGGAGCAGCTGCAGGGGATGGAGGGCATGGACCATGCTAATAATCCAGGTGTGATCAACCTTAGCCCGGACCAGCCTAGGGCGATGGTGACAAATCTATGGTACCTGTGCCACTAAAAAAAATTTTTAAGACAAAAGATACTAACATACGAGTTCTTTTTTTCTAAACCGAAATCTCAGTATTCATCTTTAATTGCAGTATTGGCAGGTTGAGATGCATAAGTGGGCTTTGGGTTCCAGCTGAGCCCTTGGTCTGTAACAAACTCACCACCATCAGCCTGGGGCAGTGTTGTGCGTCCATCTCCCCTTGTTTTTGCCTTGCTTCTCAGTTCTGGGAGCTGTGCAAGAAGGAGACGCGTTGACCTCTGCTATGCATGATAAATGCATCTCAACACCAGGATTGCATTTTAAGATAAAAGGATAGCAGTATCCCTACATATCAGAACCAGGCAACAGTTCCCAGCATTACCATTATAAATCAACCCCTGAAAGATACACATTTGAGGAAAATAGCACAATTTCTATTTCATATATACCGTGCCATTGGTTTCCACCAGAAGCCTCATCATTATTTAATTTAAAACCTATCAAAATACATGAGAAAACTCAGAAAAGTGGAAGATTTCTGAGAATAGTGTACGCAAGTAATGGTTAACATGCTAACAAATGGAAAAAAAAACACCTTAGAAGAAAATGCAGCTTCACACTGGAAACCAGTGAATACAAATTCTTAGGAAGCTCACAGGAAACCCAACAGGATTGGAACAGAGCAGAGCGGATGTGAAAATGATAGAAATGTGCCAGTGAAGCTGAAGGACATTAATAAATACTGAAGAGTGTGGGGAAAGTTCTGCTTTCTGTGAGAAATACTGACAATTCTTTACTATATCCATTAAAAATCTCCTTAAATTTTATATGGTGATTATCATCCCAAGACAGGTTTGTTTAATTTCACCAAGATTATATTTCAGTCCATTTATAGATAAATAGGTGAGGGGGTTCAACACGGCAAACAGAGGAGTCCAGGAAGAAATGCGCAGAGCGGATCCATGGAAACAGAGACGCTCAAGAGAGGGGGAGGAGCAACCTGCGGCAAGGCAACCTGAAAGGCGCACGTGTGCGTCACACCAGGTAACCCGTGTGTTGAAGAGGGGAGGAGGGGCCCCAGGGCTGGCATGCGCTGTCCTGGTCCTCTGGGTGAGCCCCCTGAGAGCCATTCCCGCGGAGAGCCTGAGGCTGCCCACCGTACCACACAGGCTGCTCCGGGGACGGGCTCTCCTCTACCGCCCTCTACCCCAGCTTCACCCCTCCAACTGCCAAGGACAGCGAATCCCCAGGTTGCTCTCCCGTGGTCCCCACGCCATCCAACTCCGGGCAGGAGAGGACGAACAAGTGACAGGGACGCCAGTCTCCACCTTGCCTCCCTGAGGCTGAGCGCACTGCTGCTCTGGGGGCAAAGACCTCAGCCAGGCCCAGGGTGTGTTCCAGCCTTCCTGCGAGCAGAGGAGGAAGGCGGAAAGAGGGGCAGTTGATGTTGTGTGCAGTCAGACGGTAACGAGGACAAAGAGGGAGCGGGGTTTATTTTCTCTCTTCTCTTCTCCTTATTCCTCTTCTTCAAGTCTAGCTTCTGGGGCTATACTATTTTCTGGGTTTGTCTGTCTCCCACTTTTGGAACTGTTTTCAAGTTTCTTTTCCCCTATATTGCGCTGCCCAATCATGCTCATCTTCTCTCTGACCTTCCTGTCCGGCTCTTCTTGCTCACCCTGGCTGTTCCCGCCCTTTCTCTTCCCTTGCCTCTTTTCATCTCGTAGGTGCACAAATCCGCCATCCGTTTCTGACAACTGGGCAGCGAGCGTCAGTCCCAGGCCAAATCTCCCCCCTCCGGCCCCTCACCTGCTCCCACAACTATGTTCCCAAGACCCTGGACAGCAAGTCCTCGCGCCCACTGAGAAAGACCTCCCTCCCTCCGAACCGACCCGCCAGTCCCTCCTCTTCACTCCCTGCCTAGTGATTAACTCCTCTTTCCCCCAACCCTTCATCTCCCCCTTCCCTTCACCTCTACTCACAGACCAATCCCTAAGACAATATAACACTGTGCCCAGGGTACGGTTACAGGGTGCAAGCATGACTGCACGTGTTGATGCTGTGTATGCAGGCGTGATTCCTGCTCACAACTCTGTGGGAAGGCTCCACGCCACCCCAGTTCAGGGGCCTCAGGGGTGAACACTACCTCTAGACAAATGCAGCCACAGAGATTCACTAGCAGGCAGAATCTAACTAAGGACTCCTTCATATTAATACAGTCTCGCCTCACTCTGCTTGACCACAACCCTCAGGCCTGAACACATGGACACAGACAGACACACACACACACATACACACGTGTGTGGGGTGTGCACACACACATAGGAGCATGGGGAAACAAGTGAAGGAAACAGCCCTGAGGTCTCCAAACTATGCCAAGGTAGATGCAAATACCCACACTCAGGGGAGTCAGTGTATCTGCAAATATGAAATAAACCAGTAACACCTACAATAATGAGAACGGGAGTGGGGTCTGGGCAGGGAGGAAGGGAGGAGGGGACGGGCTGGGACGGGCTGGTCTGCGGAGAGTAGGAGCCTGCTCGCTGAGATGGACGTAAACGTCGTAACCTGCACAAAGGAAGAGATAAGTGAAACTACTAAAAAGTGAATTGGAAAGATTAAAAGATCTTTGTGAGGGGGAAATTAGTCTTACAACAGGTTAAGTATGTGTTATAAAATTTTAAGAACTTCTAAGTCTACTTATTTCTTTATATATAAAAACATAGCCATTATTTTTAAGAACTCAAACATTTAGACTACTCCAAATGTTGTATCGATGAGGGTAAGAAAATTTATTTGTAATTATTTTATCAGGGTAATAAACCCTGCCTCTTAATCCAGATAGAATAAATATAAATACAAAAGTGAAAACATGATATGTAAAAGAAAGTATACATATATACATTCATATATACTATTAGAAGGAAGTTCTGCCTAATAATATTATATTAATATTTATAATAATAATATCTAAACTACATCTAGTTTCTCTTTTCAGCAATGAATTACTCTAATCACTCCAGGAACACGAACATGATTTTTTTAAAAAATCAATATTTTTCAAATTTATATTGCTGCTAAAATATCTGCTTGAGGAAAATTCATAAATAACATGAATAGAATGATATGCATGACAAAGAGCTGTATTTCCTTGGTTGATTAAGAATTCAGGTTATAACTATAAGAAAAATAAACAGCAATTTGTATGGCATGACAATTCACAAAGAAGACAGACGAATAGCCAACAAATACATTGAAATCCTTGAAGTTTGGGAAAATATTTATAGAGACAACAAATTAACATTTAGAGGTCATCAATGTACAGAATTTTCTGTGATCCATGTGAAAAATGCACTCTCATGCACTTCAAGCAAGAAAATAAATTGGTACAAACACTGCAGAGGACAATTGCTAATAGACGTCTACACCTGAAATGCACAGTAAACTTTGATTAGCAGTTCCAGTACTAGGGATTTAAATTATAGACATCCTTCCAAAGAAACTCCCAAGACATGTAAGCAAGGATATCTGTAGAACACTGCTTGCTCTAGAAAAAATATCAAAGCAGCAAAAATACCTGAGAAGACTGACATGAACTTAAAAAAAAAAATGATTCAGCTCATGATACTGCAGTGTGGACTAGCAGGCAAAGTTTTAGAAAGGATGAGAGGGGGTTTTACAGATAGTGCTTGAAGTTGTCTCAATGCAGTCTTGGCCTGGGGATAGGTGTTGGGTGTTCCCTAAACATGTATGTCTTGGGATTTTAGTCACCAGCGGTGGTAATGTGCGGGATACAGGAACCTTCTAGAGGTGGAAACTCGTGGGAATAGGTTAACCCCACTGGACAGGATTGGGGTCATCCTACGTAGACCCTTGTCATATGAGTGAGTCTCTCTGGCCTCTGCCTTCTACTGTGGTCTCTCAGACCCGCTCCCACCCTCTGGACCCTCACCAAGGTCAACTCAGTGCTGGTATCTGCCCCTGAACTTCCACAATAACAAGCAAACTATACCTCTTCCTGCTATGAAGCACCAGCCCAGGTATTTCCTGTAGTAGCAGGAAAAGGACAAATACAGCAGGAAATAAAGTGAAAGCAAACATGGTTCACCCAGGATGCCTGTCACACAGCTCTTTGTATTCCTCTGTTCAGAAACAGGTGTCTGAAAAGAAAATGACATCCACGTCCCTGTCTAGAGGGTTTGTGTTTACTGAGTCTTGGAGGAAGGGCACTGGGGACAGTTAAATTCTATCCTTTCAAATCCCTTGTGCACAAAGTGTTTCTGCTTAGAAACTATTGGAATAGACCACACTGCACTGCTATGCAGTTATTGGGCATCTCCCCACCCACACATTTTTCTATATTGTGAAAAATGGTACTTCTAAAGGGTGGGAGAAAAATCCACAGAAACCTTCAGGCACAGGAGAGTTTATTGAAAGACACAGGGCAGCATGTTGAGGGCCCAGCCCACCTTTATAGCTCTCTTTATGGATTTTATATATATATGTAAAAACCTAATTTAATGTTGCATTTGCAGGTATTCTGGGACAATAGGCTGTCCACCTCCATGGGTTTGCTGAACCTGCATGATGGCCGTGTTCGCACTCAACGCAGGCTTGGCCTTGTTACTTTGGGTGTGTGCTCACAGTTGTGCCACTTGCTCCTCACTGACAGTGCTGAGCTGAGCACCAAGTGAGAAATTTCTGGGAACCAAGACCCCATAGTGGCAGCTTTAGCATCTGTATGTGGACCAACACTGTCCTATGCTTCAAGCAAAGCGTCATGAGCTAGGGTGAGGGTCCCTCATGTCGCTGCTTACTAGTGACTACAAACAGGGCTGGTGTCTTAAATGCAGGAAGAGCACAAAAAGAAAAATATGAAAATTTCCCTTTTTTAGACAAATTCCAGGACCTTAAAAAATAACAACTTTGAGCTCTTCTGTTTCTCATGCATATTATTTAAATTATATTTTCACCATCCGTCCATATATTTCCACCTATCTAAATTATCTTTCAAATTTCTGCCTAGGGAATCAGTCATTATTCAAATTTATAAGTAATTTAAAAGCCTATTTTAGAAAAAAACCTTCAGATATTTAAAAAATAGCCAGTAGGTAACAAAATGATTTGTTTCTCTGCCTGGCTGGCTTCCTGCTGATGAAGCCTCTATAAAGGAAAGTTTTCCGGTGGGAGGAGGATGGGGCAATCCCCCAGATAATGTACTAATTGGAAACAAGCACATCCTGCTGACAAACTCAGCTGTAGGTGCACCCAAGATTACCCTCAAAGGTCTAGAGAGGAATAAGTTCATGCATATTTGACAGTCGAGTATCAGAATCGTGCCAAGCAGCTTGATGGCTTTGCCAATGTGCACAATTGCTGAAGGAAAAGAACTAGCAGTTGTCGATAGTGTGGGAAATCATTCACACCTGAGAAATGAGTGCCTCAATGTTTTCCTGCACTGATTCAGATTACTTCATGCATTACCTCACTAGCCTGTGGGCTGAAACCTCATTGAGAGGCTGATGCAAAAAGTGATATAAACAATGCTAAATTAAAGCCAGACATAGGCATGGAGGAGACAGTCACTCTGGTGCTGCTCAGGCTATGACGATACACATGTGTGTGACGCTTGGCCTTGATCTTACTAAATCCAAGCACGTTTTCTTCAGTGTTCACATAAAATGCATAACAAGGGAGAAGAGCAAGCCACGCAGCATGGCTCACTGAGTTTTGGCAGTCAAGAACCCGTTACAGTTCATTAAAATGTCTTCCGTGAGTCTAAGAAACTGTGTGCGGCCACTCTAGGCTCCAGAAGGCCATAGCCACTCTATCAAGCTCTGAGCAGGGAGAACCCTTTCCGAAGTTAGGGGGGCGACTGTTAGCACCTTCTAAGTCACACCCTGGCTTCTTTCATACTGGGTTGTGCTGCTGCTTCTCACATGAGCCCAGGTACTGCAGGCTGTTTCTCAAACTTTTTGCCTTAGGGCACCAGGCTTCTCCCCAGGGCAGGGGAGAAATCCTACAGACCCCTTGATTTTAAATTCCCAGTCTTCTCCCCAAGTCAGTGCAGCCAAGATCCTGGTGTGAGGAGGGGGTCAGTCTTTGGTTGGCTTCTTGTTCTCCAAACAGCCCTGGAGGGCCAATTTAGCTGGGTTTACCTCTGTCCCAAACCACACCACACGCAGGAACCCCAGCGGTTTGCAAAGCCCTGGGGCGCAGCGGAGCCCTTTATCCGTGCTGCAGTCACCCACCCTCAACAGCTTCTGCACACGTGAATATTTGCCTTGAGTCTTTGCAGAGACCAATAAAGACCACATTTTTATTACAGCATATTGTTAACACTGTTAGCTGATTTACTAGTTATTGTTGCTAATGTTAGTGTACCTAATTTATAAATGAGACTTTATCCTTGGTATGTGTGTGTATAGGAAAAACAGAGTATATAGTGTTCAACCTCCCTACTGTTCCAGGGACCCAATGGGGGTCTTAGAACACGTCCCCTATTAACAAGGCAGGACTACTGTAATAAAAATTAAAAATCCTCTGAGTCCTCAGAACACGGTGTAATTTGGAGCATGTGGACCTGTTCTCAGACACACTTTATATTCACAGCAATGCTGCACGAAGGAGGGAGGCCAGGGGCGATTACCCTGTCTGGAAAATTTCACAGTCCAGTGGAGGAGATAACACTTTAACTGGGCCCAGATATAATCTACTCTAAATTTTATTTTACCCAAAATGGCACTCCTGAATTCTTCTGATCCATGTCTTCACTCTTGATTGATCAGGTCCTAATTATATTACAGGGAGTTGGTGAGAGCATGCATGGTTCCCTCCACACACGTCTGAGACCTGCATAGAAGAGGTCAATGGGCACCTTGGACACAGCATGTGTCACTGGGGATTTGCCTGAACCTTCCAAGGCCATTGTGAACCATACATAATTTCCACCATTTTGCAGTAATTCCATATTTCATTTATCATGAACTCTCCATCCGGGTGTTGTGTTCTTCTGTCAGAGAGAGAGTCTGATTCTCTGTGTCTTCCGTGTCCACAGCAGTGCCCTCCCAGGGCATTGGGAAGAGCCTGCGGCTCACAGACACTCTGGTTTTCATCTCCTCCTTGTTTTACCATTGCCATTTTATATGAATAAAATTTGTTTTATGAACCGCACCAGATATTAATAAATTATAGAGATTTTTAAAAGAACAACCCAACAGTGACATTATTTCTAATTTTAATTATGCAAAAAGTTATTCAACTCAAAAAGATACTTCAGATAAAAAGGTCATGCTCAAAGTTTCTAGCAACTCTTGTTTTACCAAGAATCCGATTGTTTCCTAACTGCCCCTTGAAGCCATTGGCAATAGAAGACATCCTTTTTAAAATAAATTTTCCCTTATTATATTTTTATTGCATTTTTTATCACAATCTCAAAATATTTTCTTAGATTTTGTAGGCTTTCTGGGAAAACACTTCAGTTTTTTACGTATTTACAATGAAAAATAGTTTGTATTAAGTTTATCCTTAACTTTGCCCTTTTCTGCACTGCATAAATATGCAAATCACATTTAAAAGAAAGTACTTAAAGCCTGGTGTTTGGAGACTTATTTTTAAATGTAAATATTCTAGCCCATTTTTATTTCAGTTGTTCAGACTCGGCTGAGTTCTGCATCAGCCTCAGGCCCTGGGAGTGAGGTCTTCAAGCCAGCCCTGCTTTGGTTGATTTCCAGACCCTGGAACAGAGAATGCTGTCTGGCTGAACACGAAAGTGGCATCCCCCTCTGCTCACATACCTGTGAAAACAAAAGTGACTTGCCTCTGGTTCTCTTCCATTTCACTTCACATTTCCCACATCTTCCCCTTCCCCTTCCATATCAAAATTAATTTTAGAAGAATAGAAATTGAGCTTAAAAAGATGAAATTCAAAACAGGGTGCTTGGGAAAGCATTCCCACTTGCGAAATACCCTAAATATTATTTTGTCTATGAACCATGGTTCGGATCCTCTTTGTCCGCCTCAGCCAGGGACATGCTGAGTTCAGGGTGCTATGGCTGCATGGGGCATGACAGCTTCTGTGGGTGCTTGCAGAGGCAAGGGATGGGCTGGACATCCTGTTCAACTCGTAGCTGAGAGCCCAAGTCTTGCTAGGCAATAGCTCACAGGTCTCCCGCTCAGCACCCAGGGCTCACCCTCTTCGTTATGTCCATCTCCCCCTCTGCACCCCTTCCGCCCTTCCTCTATCCTTTCTTTCCTTGCCCCCTTTCTCCCTTCCTTCCATCCCCTGTCTCCTTATCTTGTCTTCTGCTCCTGGGTCTTCTCCATTATCGATTTCTCCCTGTCCTTCCTCAGCTGCCGTTTTCCCAGTTTCTGTGCTCGGTCCTCTTGCACAAGCATAGCACTGTCTTCCCTACAGCCTCGCTCACCTGTCCAGGGCTCTGACCCAGCCACTCCACCAGCACACAAGTGTGCTGTGACTCATGGTAGCTTGCAGAACAGAGTCTCAGTTTATTGTGACCCACGATGCTGTGGACTGTGATCCATCCTGGGGGCCCAATTTGATTTTCTACTGAACAGCTTGCTCCTGTGGGGCTTAGCTCCAAACAGTTCATTCATTTCCCAGGAGGTTGCCGATAGCCCTTGGTCCTGGTTTTGTACCCACCTGGTCTTGGAGATGGTGCACATCCGCCCTCAGTCTTCATTTCTGGGCAGTGGTTCCCTACTCCTCCCCCAAGCCCCCTTTCTTGAAAGCACAGATCCAGACTATGCTCTTGGTGCTCATGCTTCCCATGGTTGTGTAAGACCCACTTCACCCCTGGCCCTTGCTGCTTGTGTACCTTAGGTCTGATCTGCTGCTCTTGCTTTAATGCTGAGTTACCATTTGTGGGAACGGCTGTCACATGTACACAGCATCTCCCCCAGGCATCTCAGCTCCCTGAGCATTGCATCCCTTCTCCTGATATTACTGCCTCACAACTCTGTGATCTTTGCAAGCCCAGATACCAGTATCTTTCCTGTCCACAGCCTCTGTCTCCTATGCTTTCTAGGAGTGCTCTGTTTCGAACCAATATTGCAACCCTTATGGCTTATAATCCATTGAAACAATTATACTTCCCACCTTCACCACCCTCTTCAAATATATTGTCTTCTGTACCCAATTTCCCTACTACTTTCTCTTCATAAGCAAGTTACAATATCTCCCAAGTTTAAAGAAATTATTCACAAATATCCATTCAGCTTCCACCCTTTTTTCTTCTTCATGGCAGAACTCCGTAATGAACATGTTTTATTATCTCCACTGCCTGGTCTCCCACTCTCCTTGAACACAAGCCAGTCAGATTTTGACCTAGTAATTCAATAATAAAGCACCTTTTCTGAAGTCACTAGTGAATTACACATTGTCAGTTCTCATGTTGGATTCCATTTTCATGTCACTCTGCCTTGCACCATGTGATGTGGGTAATCACATGGCTTTTTGTGAAGTACACGTTCCCTGTCTTAGCTGCCTCAGCATCCTCAGTTGATTTAAAGCAACGTTGACCTTTCATAGTAATTTTGACTGTAGGAAGATCCAGAAGCATCATGGTGCAGCTCCAGTGAATGAGGCAGCTGAGGACATGAGGCAGTGTCCACAAACTTGCCTTTCCGGTGACAGCATGCTGCAGGGGCGTGCAGTGCACATTTTATCAAACCTGGTAAAGACAGAGACAGGACTTCCACAACCACCTCAGATGGTGGCAATAACCACAGAATGAGTGCATGTGAGGAAGGGACACAGATTTTGAGGAGGACTAATGGTAATGAGCCTTTTATGCTAATACATTTTTTAATTTAAATTTTCAGTGTATATTTCTGTCACACCTCATAAGCCACCCTTATATTCATGACTCCCAAATTTTACATTTTAATTCCCTATCTTTCTCCTAGCTCCAGACTAGTAATTGCAATCATCTATCAGACATTTCCACTTACACATCTAATAGTTGTCTAAGAAAGTATTATGTCAAAATCAAGGCACTTGACAGGTACAGAGAGCAACCTGCCCTGCCAGTGACATCTGTGGGATCCAAGGAAGGTCTGTCTGGGGCACCCTTCCCCCTGCCCCACAGCCTCTGAAGAGCCAAATTCTGAGCGTGAGCCACTCTGCCACTGACCACCCCCGGAGACTGCTGCTGCGCGTTCAGACGCTTACTTCCCTGTGTTGTAATATCTTCCATCACGGATGTCTTATTCCACCACCGCCACACCTCTGAGGTATGTTTCAGTCCCATTGTGCAGACAGGAAAACAGAACCAAAAGATGTCAGGTGTTTACCAAGTGGCACACAGCTTGGTAATAAAATGCAGGAGGAGGTTCTGTCCCACATCCAGTTCTTCATATTTGATTATCCAGTGTCACAGTCTGGAGAAATAGCAAAGCCAAGGGCCCATGGTGTAGATCTTGTGTCAGGAAGTTAATCTTGCTAGTGCAGAAAACAGACCCACCAAAGGCACAGGACATCCCTCTGTTGGTCCTTCCCACAGAAAATGCCAGGTTCTCGAAAAAGAAAATGCCATTAATTGCAGGGGACTCTCCCTGCCCCTAGCAGAGGTGACCCGTGGGCTGCTGTGTGACACAATGAGGCAGGAAGGCTTCTGTGTCTGGGCTTTGCTTTGTGCTACACACTGGTGGTGGGACAGACATAGATCATTGACAGTGAAACATTTAGAGCTTTCATAATACAAACAGTGGCATAAATATCAAGCATGCGTGCCGTAGGCTCGCCGATGATAACGTAAGTTGTTAGAGAGGGGGCACTCTGTCTGTCTGTCTGTCTGTCTGTCTGTCTAATCTCTGCTACTAAGCTTGGGATCTCCATGGTCCAGGGGTCGTGGAGATCTCCATGAGTCATAGGAATGCACGCTGATGAAGACATGCTCCTAGCCTTGCTGTGACCTATCAGGTCTTACGTGAGCTACTCCATCCCATCTACCAGCTCGTGCTGTGACACCATCCCAGCCTGGCCACTCATGCTGTTCTCAGACCCACCCACTGGGGTGCACAGGCGTTCTCTTCTCTCCTCTTCTTCTCTCTGGCCCTCCCTACACATTAATGGCCCTTCATGCTTCCATGGACTTTAGGTCCTGTTGAAATATCATGCTGCTAGATAAATCTTTGAAAATGCTGTCTACTAAAAGCATTCTTTAAATTTTTGCTTCATAGTATTTGTTACTGCTTTAAATTATATATCAATTGGTTTACTTTTTATTACCTGTCTGTTTTTTATGTAGTTCTATAAATAAAATGGTTTTTTCCTTTTATTTTTATCTATTTCTTGGTTTCATTTAGATAGTGTGTGTGTGTGTGTGTGTGTGTGTGTGTGTGTGTGTGCTTAAGGGGTGAATAAATGTTATAGTCCTGACTAACCTTTCCATTTTGTATTTATAAAAATGAACGTGGCAGTGTACAGAGAGTGGATTAGAAATGGGCAGAAAATATAAAGAAGGGATTCAGAAAACTATGGCAGTGACTCACGCATGGGTTGATTGCAAACAAAATTACAGAAACAGAAGTAAAAATGTCAAAGAGGAGACGGCTTCTGTTTTTAAATAATGGCTGGAATTTGTTTGGTTTGTGACCCTATTCTAAAACTTCCTGATTGGTTCTGAGCTGAGAAGGCTAAAATGTCCTCAAGGAGGAGTGGAGTAAGCACAGCTTCTGATGCCCATGCGCCCCAAACACATACCGACACAGAAGAGAATTCCAAGGCTGCACGTGCTCCCGCGCAAGCCTCAGGCAGAGTAGACTTACAGCATTACAAATAAGGGCCAAACTGGGAAAGTGGTGGACTTTTGTTTAAAATGATCTTTGTGATTCCCATGGACCACAAAAGGAGTTCTTGTGGGCTCCCCCCGAGGCTGGGTGTGACAGTACTAGAAAGAGGGGAAGTGGCCTGTGTAGAGAAGTGCAATCACCCCATCCCTAACCACAGAGATATGGGTCTCTTTCTGGAGCAGTGCTGCTGAGACAGTTACCAGTTTCTCACATGCCAGATACAAGTGGAGATTTCATTTCATTCCAATGCCTGTTAGACATTTTACAAAGCATTATTTGGGAATGACCCAAATGACTGTATCACCTTGCACAGAACCTATTACTTCTGATCAGATCATGGAAAAAATCAGAAATGGGCACAGGGAAAACACCAGGCCTAAAAATAAGTGAGAACATCAGGATATAAATAAATATACAAAGCAGAAAATATTTGAAAGGAAAATATCTTGAATTGTGTCCAAATTATGTGCACTGACATATATGAGCAGTTGTAAAAAGTATACCTTGTGAAAAAGAGCTCCTCTTCAATGATAGTTTCAGAAAGAGATAGAAGGCTTTAAATGCATCCAAGCGCAATGAAACAAAGTAACTGAAGTGGTTAAGTGAGCTGGGAAGGCTTAGGTGGAACCAAAGCACAATCTCATCCAGAAATGAGACAGCCCCCTTAGAAACGTAGCAGTGTCGTAAGTCAGCTACGGCACAAGCAATAACGCTAGTAATGACTTTTAAAGGATACTTTCAAAGACAAAAGAGGTTTAATTTTCAATCTGCTCAAAAGCAAACTAAAACCATGAAACAGAAAATACTTTTGGAAACATAACACAAGAAAGTTTTCCTTCATTAGTTTGTAACTGAAGGAAAAATAAACACAAACTTCCCAAAGTTTCAGGGAAATCTGACACAGAATCATAGTTTCTACAAGAAAGAGTTCATGGTTAGATCCTACTTATCTTCATCTTGCTGTGAATGAAGAAGAAATTCATGTCAAGACAAGGCTATCATTCATTGCTTTTTGTTTAGTTTTGGTTATGAATAGCCATTGGATTTTGTCCAATAGTCTCTCGTTTACAGAAATGATCAAGTGATCTTTCTTTTTCTGCCTATTGTCATGGTGGATCGCTTTAGTTAGCTTCTGAAAGTTTAACCAGCCTTCCATATTGAAAATAAATCCCACTCCACTGAGACTATTTTTTGTACATTATTAGATTCAATGTGGTGATGCTCTATTAAGGAGTTTTGCATTCATGTTTATGAGGGATTGGGACCTGTGATGTTCCATTCTTAAAATATCTTTGCCTGGTTCTGGATTTCTGCTTCAGTGTTCCCAAGATATTGTAGAGCATTCATGTCATTTCTTTTAAAGATTTGGTGCTATTTACAGTGAAATCCAGGATCTCTTCCCTCTGGCTTGAAAGGTTATTATTATTGCTTCCATTTCTCCACGTGCAGGCATTCTCAGACTGTCTTTCAAGAAATTGGTCTCCTACGTGGGAGGTGTCTGACCCACAAGCCCGGGGCTATTGGTAGTTTTCCCTTATTATCCTCTTGGTGTGAATAGCAGCACTAATGACCCTATCCACATTTGGCACCTGTAATTTCTTTACTTGTGCTGATTTGGGATTTAATATGCTGTTCATTTTTCCTGGTTTCTGCAATGGAAGATCCAGTTATTGATTTTAGATACTTATTCTTTTCTGATATATACATTCTAAATATGTATTGTGATGATTGATTGTGCCAATTTGAGTAAGAGAAGGTTAACTCAATCAGCTTAGCAATTACACACCCCGGGGTGTGGAAGATCCATTCTAGGTCGCTTGCTACCCAGATGGTATAAAGGGGAAATGAGGAAGGACATGTCTGTTGCTGTTTCTTTGGGAGAGTTCCAGTCTTCTCCTTGGCCTTGGACATCATCTCCTGGCTTCCAGTGCACTCTTCAGCCTTTCCTCACAGATGCCTTGGGCTCCTGATACACACTCATACAGGACACTGCAGTGAGCTAGAGGCCTTCCACTGTGTCTCCAGTGTGCAGATAGACCCTCTGCGTGCTTCTTCACTGACTCTCTGCATGGCCATTGCAAGCCAGTCTTGTAGAGTTTTGTATATTTGTATACAGTGTGTTGTATATGTCTCGCTAGTCAGCACTGACTAATACAGACCAATACACAAGGAACAGGTACCCCTGGAGCTCCACTGATGTGCCCAGCATTGTGCCAATGTCTTTGTGCACTTCTTGTTTAAGCTGCCCAGAGATATTGTGTGGTAGATATTACTATCTCTATTTAAAGAAGCGACTGAGGTTCAAAGAGCCAGTGCCCCAAACCACACAAGCTAGAAGCCACACTAGCCAGAGTGAGGCACTCTACACCACAGCTTTTGCGAGTAAAGTGGGACATCCAACTCTGGGCCCAAAGTTGTACTGTGTCTAAGCCCACAGCAGAACCCAAGGCCAATAATTTATAAAGAAAAGACAATTAACGTGGCTTACGGTCCTGAAGACTAGAATGCCCGAGATTATTGTGCCAACACCTGCTTAGCACCGGCTGAGGGCCTTGTGCTGCTTCAATTCATGGTGGGAAATGGAAGGGCAGGCAAACATCTACAGAGAGAGTAAAGGAGGACAAACTCCCATGAACGCTAACCCACTCCTGTGGGAAAATCATGAATTCACTTACACAGCCTCTGCCCCACGACCCAAACCTCTCCTCACTCTTCCCCTTCTCACATGCCAGCTCCAAGGCAACTCCCAAATCACATCGTCAGGTACAGGAACAGCAGTGACACCGCTTCTCTGGTACCAGATTCTGTCTGAGTTACTTTTCTCATTGCTGAGACAAAATACCCAATGCCCAAAGTTAAAGGAGGGAGGTTTATGTGGTTCATAGTTTGGACAAGTTTCAAGGGAGGTTTCAGTCCTTACTCTACTGGCTCCAAGGCAGGGTGGAAGGCAGACCGGCTTCTCAGAGAAGAAACAGTTCACGTCAGGCAGAAGGCAGCAAAGCAAGCAAGGGTCAGCCACAGCCCTTTCTATCCCTTAGCACTCAAATCCTTAGTCCTAGCACCCTTGATGCTAGCACTGCACCATGAACCAATCCCACCATCACACACTCTACATCCAGCCACCTCTGACAAAGCCCCACCTGTGACAACATGAGGCTTTGCAGGGAACATCTAGACACAAACATACATATATTTAGATCTTATTATATACATTATACATATACAAATTATATAAAACTTATGAATTCTATGTAATTTTAGACCAAAAACAGGAAATCTAGAAAGGAGCACTTAAAAAATATATCTGACTAATATTTGATCTCTCTGCTGCTTCTAAACTGGGGAAGTTGGGTGAAACAGGTGGAAATAAAGACAGAAAGCTCACTCACAGTGTGAAACTACTGAGGATTTTAGGGAAAACCAACATAGCTGGAGGACATCTGCTCAGCCACCTACCAAGGAGACAGGCCCTTTAAGTAGGGTCTGAACACTGTGAACTAGAAGTCCCCATGGACCCCAGCTTCACTATGTATGAGGGGTTGGTCCTCTGAAGAACCCTATGCCGAAGAGCTTCTGAACCAGTGCCTCTCAAACTGGACATGCCTTAGAATTGCCTGGGGACAGTCTAAGAATCTGACACCTGTAGGGCATGCCCTCAAACAAATCAACAGCTCATTCAGAACATCTGCAAATTAAGCCATGTTGTCATAGAGTTTAAAACACCCCAGATAAGTCCAATGTTCAGTCAGTGATGACAGTTACTGCTCTAAAACCTCCCGCGAACAAACTGAGAGGACGGTGAGGGCTCATCAAGGTTTAGAGCTGTTTCTTGCAAGAGTGGCAGAACATACCCTCCTCATTCCCAGCCAGGTGTACATGCCAAACTTCACTTAGGCCTCCCTTTGGCACGACTTTATTAGACTTGTGTTTCTTAATTTTTCTTTTCTGAGTTGAACATGGAGAACGTGCCTCCATCCACTACAGGGAAGAACATCAACCCTGGGCCACCCTGTGGGTGGGAGTTGGAATAGTGTGGATAACCCGCAGGGTCCACTATACCGTGGAATGGTGCAGACCAACGCAATTCAGTGACCAGCAACTTACTTTATTACTGTGTTATAATAGTCCTAACACATAGGTTAATGCCACAAAAGGGCACCAGAGACGCCTGATATAAAAACAAAATTAGATACATGAATATTAAAGAAGAAGTCATATTCTTCTCCCATACCTCCCAAATCTGGACTGATATTCAAGAAACTGCACCTGGAGAGGCACCACACTGCGAGCTGTCAGAGGGTTTCTCTGTCAAGGTGGCAGGGGCAGTTAGGCAGAGTGGGAAGGACAGTGGAGACAGGAAGTGAGCACGAGGAAAAAGAAAGGGACACTGACTGCTGCCAGTGGCCCTGGGTGTGGGCGGGATGGGGTTTATTTCTATTCTCTGGAGAGTATGGGATCCTCCAGCAGAACTGAATCTCTGCTCCGGCAGGTTGTAGCAGAAGCTGGGACCACGCTGACACACGGCTTCTTCAACATGAGCCACATGTGAACCCTGAATCTATCCGACCCAGGGGAGCTAGGCTGAACAGGGCTGGCTGGGTCTAGTGCAGAGGGAAAGGTCCTCGGTCCCTGGTGACTTGTAAGGCCAGAGAGGGAAGAAGGGCAAGTGGGCTGAAGGAAGAGATGTGACCTGGCTGCCGGTCACCCTTGCTCAGAGCCAGGCTTCCATGTGAGCAGAATAACACTGGGTCTAGTGTTCTTCATGTCTCTTCTTAATGTCTTACAAACCAACCTTTCAGTATTACCCTCCATTTCTTCTGAAGTCGGAATACAAGTCACAGTGTAATTAGTATCCTTAGAATTATTTTAACGTCAGGCCAACCCTAAATGGTAAGAGGGTCCCACCCACATCCTTTTAAACATTTTTAATTTTTTTATCACTATGTACATGTTTGTAGTACATAACGACCACATGTACTGTGGGGGTTTGATACATGTGCCTAACACGTCTGAATTCTATTTCCCTCCCCTACCCTTTCCATCCTTCCCTGATCCTTCCAACTCTTGATCCCCTTCCCATTTGCAAAACCTCTATTTCCATTTCTTCTTTCAATTCTTTTTGTCCCCTATCTGCTATAGCATTGAGGGATGGGGAGGTCCTGGGAACCAAACTCAGAACCACGTGCTTGCCAGGCAGGCACTGTGCCACTGAGCTATATCCCTGACTCTGGCCGTAGCACTTTAAAGACCACTGGGAATGACAAAGTCTTTCAAACGTCCTCCAGCAGGCCCAGCTCTTCTTGGCTTTACATTTAGCGTCTTCATTATCAAAGGTGATCATCTGTCCTTGTACAGTTAATGTCACTCTCGTCTTATGCCAACCCTGCTCAGTACTCTGCTCAGTCCCCAAGTCAAAGGCCCACAAAATATATTCATAAGTACCAAGCCAGAAAAGGGGTTTGTGGCTAATGAAATTGAAGGGTTATGCTAACAAAATTAAACAAGGCTACTTATGGATGAATCTCTGGAAACTTCTGATGAACTAATGTGCATTATAGACCCCCAAGATGGTTGAATGTAGTATGGATTACCCCTCAAGCAATCTCACACTGTATCTGATGACTGGCTCAAAGTTTTCTAGACAAACTCTAACATATTTGAAAGCAATTCTTCCTTTCCACCTTATTCAATAGCATGAATTATTCCTCTTCGCATCATAATCAAGGTCAAATGAGTGTCCAGTGTTCCAGCTCCTCATACACGTGCTCCTCATTCAACAACCAAGTTCTAGTTCTGCGGAGAGGTCGCTAAACAAGTTAGTTGCTAAAGGAAGAATTGTACATACTTTAGCATGGATATTGCAATATTTAGAACAAAGGAAGGGTCAAAGGAAACTCCAACTTGATGACTTTGTTTTTATTTGCATAGCCTTTACATGCAGTACCGTAACATATAATAGAACATAAACTATAGTACTGTACTGTACAATTGGCAACAATTACGGTGCCGTATAAGCAAGGTACACTGTATAAAAAAGACATTGATGCTCTGTCAATAAGAAGTACTGGAGTGTAACCAAAAAAGACAGATGGTAAATCCAAGCAACAGGCCATAAACACAAATAGTGCACCTCAGTCGTTAGTCCAAGCAATCGTTAAAGAGGTAGGTCATTCAATGAGGGATATCTGTACTGAAAGTTGTGCAAAGCAGACGCTGAGATGTCACACGTGGTCCGAGGCGATGGTAACACACTCTCCTTGCACAAGCTGCAGCTCCTCTAGTCTCTTCTCCTTCAGGAGAGACCCACCCCGGCAGGCAGTTTATTCCAAAACGCTGATCACATGTGACATTCGTCTCTAGTCATTTAGGCCTAAATTACAGCAGGAAAGACTTTGTCTACTCTCACAGCATTGTGGAGTTTGGGGTTAATAAAATCCTTATTGATCACTAGTTACAACTGGGGTTACACATTGAAAATTGCTCTACTTTCATGTACAGTCTAGGGCAAGTAAACATATGTGAATCAGCCAAACTTGCTGGAATCTATGGGGTGTGTTCAGAGGAATTCAAAGCGCGGAACACGCTTAAGAAGTCAGAGCAGTAAGAAGTGCATTTAAAACCGTTGGAGATAAATCATATAAATAACAGTAACAGGATTATACACTAAGACGCATTATTTTTATACAAAAGATGTAAATTGTAAATGGCACCTTTCATAATTAGAAGATTAAGCTCACAATATCATTAGATGCGCTTAGACACTCAATAATTTACTAAGTGAAAATCAGCCAAAAGCAGGTATTACTTCTGGGAGCACTATCTAGAGAGTTCAGAAGTCAGTGCTGTTTTAATGAGAAGGGAAACTGTCCCGGTTTACTTTCTCGGGTGGAATTTTGGAGAGACGAAGCGTTATGAAGCGGTTAGCCCCTCCTTCCTCCAGTTCCCAGGAATGCGTTCCTTCTGTGTAATCTGTTGGAGGGTGAAGCTAGGCTGACAGTAGGGGTGCTTCAAAATTGTGTTTTGCATTACAATGAGTGGTCATGAAAATTGAGCCAGTGCACCTTGCAGAACAGTCCCCAGCCTGTGTCCCAGTTCCTTGCCTTTAAGATTGGCTTCCGTCAGGCCACAGAACTCACCTCTGACCTGGAAGATCTCAAGTGACTGTTTCCTGCAAAGGTTGCCAGGGTCCTGCGTTCAGAGGGGCCCCATGCACCTCAAATATGTGCTTATCCCTATGTTATGATTTTTAATCCTTGAAACCAAGAGCACCTCAATATATTTCACACTGGGACTGGTAAATTATGGAGCTCATTCCAGTTCTGCTCCAGCTGCCCTCCTGGCTAGCTCCCTTGGGAAAGTCAGAACCCTGAGCCCATGTGGGTATGGTCAGATTGACTGAACACTGTCTTACTAATAAACATTAACATGATGGACGCCGCCTCACTAAAACACGTTATGTGTTAGAGCACTATGCCCAAGCAACAACTGTCCTCAAATGTCATAAAGGATCTCAGGTACTTCTGAAATACAGGCCACATATTTAACTATAAAATTTATATCTGGGCTTGTTTACAAAACTAACATGATAGGTCCTTCTAAGGTGGAATTGATCTTGATTCTTTCACTTACTTTTGTTTTATTTTAACCTGCAGAAATAAAACACGGACTCAAGCCAGACATAGTGGTGCGTACCTGTAATCCCAGCACTCTGGAGACTGAGGCAGGATCACTGCCATGAGTTCAAAACTGGCCTGGGCTACATAAATGAGTTCAAGACCAGCATGAATTTCAGAGGGAGACTCTGTCTCAAAGCACTCCAAAGTGAAAACAACACAAAGCAAAAAACATGGTCTTCTGTTACTTTCTAATTCCTCTTGCAAGGTAAATGCATCAATATACCCGTGAACAAGAATGCACATGCACACACTCATGTTCACACACATTTTCACAGGCACTTGTATTCAAACAATTTGTTGAATTATTCCTGTGGTCTGTGGGGGTGACATGTCTGTCACGGGAAACATGCATTTATGTCTCAGTAATTTTCCTTCTATGAAGACTTTTATTTTGCTTGCATCCCAGACAGTACAATTTAAAGGTAATGTGAAGGGTAAGGATGAATACATTTTGACAAATAACTAATCTGCAACATCATAACCTGATATCTGAGCTTCTATCTGTCATATGCAATCTTAAGGAAAAGACAGAAGGAAACATGGGATTGCTTTTTAAAGAATTATCTGGAGAATCAAAGATGTGATCAGAAGGGGCAAGATTCTTCCAGGTTCTGTAGATTTTCTGTGACCCTCAGAGAGCTGAACCTGAGGGACAGGCTTGCCTTGGGTCTCAACTGCTGTGACTCTTGTGTCAGAAAAGACATTTGTCTGAGCAGCGGGGCCTTTCTCATGCCCAGAGCAGCGCAGGCAGATGGAGACACACTTAGAGTTCTCTAAGGTGATTTGCTTCTTCACAAAACTGTGGGAGCTCCCTGGAGCTGGATGCGATGCTCTCTTTTGGCTTCAAGGGTTTGTTAGTGATTATTAAGACAGCAGCCAGCACAACATTTTAAGGCAACTGCCCAAACAAACAGCTCCTGACGTGGTAGCTGTGGCTGTCTTGAGGGTCTGTACATTTTCTCAGTGGGCCAAATGTCAAGACACAGAGTATCAAAGTTCTGAATTTACTGGCATAAAAGGACGAAGAATCTGCAAGAGTTGCAACTGAGAAGTAGAGCTCCGATACACTGGAGGCATACTGACAGAGAAAAGATAAAGAATTGTTGATTTTGTTTAGTCAGCTTTAAAGGCATTTTGTCATAGATAGTTAATAAATTCAAATGCCCTTCTTCTAAAGCCTCTGAACTTAAGAAATTTTGAGGTTAAGATTCTTATCAAATGGCATTTTGCATTTTGTTCTCTTTTCTCCTGTTCATGCAGAAGCCAGTGGATATTTAACCTTTGAGAAACCTGCATTAAGTAACATTACATTAGGTTTTCAGTGCCATTTGCTCAGAAGCCACAAGTCCAGATATTTGCTCCATTCACAAATTCAAGAATCAGTAAATAAAAATGAGATAATTACCAGTGAATACCTGCTACGCACATTCTGTGTGCATATTATCTCTTTCCATTCAAGATTTGACATTTTTGCCTGTCCTGTGGGAACTGTGGCCACCTCCTGCCTATTGCATAGCAATGGGGCTCTCAGGGTAACCTCACAGACGTCTCCATGGCAGCAGATTCATCTGGAAATAGCACAGCACTTTGAGTCAGAGTTGGTCTAAGACAGACTCCTGAATCACACATTAAAGGCCAATTTCAAAAGAAATTCTTAGGCTGAGAATTTAGCATTGCAAGATTATGAACAACATGGTATTTATATTTTTAATGATTATGCATTTCTCCTCCTGAATATGAAGCAGCACTTTTACCAGTCAAACGCCTTGCAGTTAGAATATTTACAAGGAAGGCAGTGATGGCAGCACCATGCAGGCGAACAGCTTGGTGGCTTTCTGCCACTCCTGGAATATTGCTAAGTGACCTTGTGTGCGTAGAGGGTTTGGGTTCCCACTGCAAAACAAAGCATTGCTGGTTGGGACTTGAACAGATTATTTTTATTTTCTCACAGTTCTGTAGGCTAGAAGTCATCAGGTATGGTTTCTGGTGAGGTTTCTTCCTGTTTCTCCTGTGTCCTCCCAGTGGGGAGAGAGAGAAAGAGAGAGGTCAGAGAGATCGCTGATCACTCTCTAGTGCCTTTTCCGGAAAGAACATAAATCTTACTGAGTGAGGACATCACTCTCTCATAACTACCTCCTTAGAGGCCCCAGCTCCAACTGTGGTCAAACTATGGGTTGGAGGTTCAGCATATGAATTCTGGGGACAGAGCAGCAGGAAGGGCATCACACTCAGGCTCCCTAGCTCTGTCCTGCTGAGGTCCTGCCGGCACTGTGACTCAGCTCTAACAGAGGGTGGATTTGTCCTGTGGGAGCCCAAGTGCAGGTCTGAACCGCAGGGCATCTTTTCTCAGGCTAGCCCATGAGCTAAATTTGCGTTCAACTCCTGAGAGCTGATAATGAACTCAAAATGAGTATTGACAAAATATCTATACATAGGGCAAGGGTAGGGTAGGGGATACTTTCTTCTGCTCAGCCTGAGGGCCGTTCATGTCTGCAGCCTGAGCCAGCACTGGGCGGGAAAAGCAACACTTGCAGCTTCCTCTCTGGCCTCCTTTCTGGCTGCCACCTGCTTTGCTTAGGGTCCCTGGGACAGGGCCACAGAACCCAGGCCAGAGCTTGTTTGTTTAGGCAAATAGAAAACGAAAGGGCCACCCATCACATAAACTTGCAGCCTACAAAAGAGAGCCCGTTTCCACCGTGAGTTTGATTGCATCTGTAAAGCATGTAAACCTCCTTTGGCGACCAGAAGTTCTCCTTGAGTAGAATGTTACCTGCCGCAGCCAGGACACTGTGGGGTTTTTCTGGGATAGCATTACATAGGACTCCATGATGCCTCATGTTCCAAAAAGATGGACAGAATAACTCCAGGGCTTACGAGTGAGGCCGAGACTCTTCCTATGCCCACGGCAACTCCATGACCTCAGTGCTAATTGCAGGCCTGAGTTTACAAACCCACACCAAGGAGCCTTCCTTACCGGATGGTATTTAATGCTGTGGAGAACCTGTGGCTTCTTCCTCTGCCCTTCCTCTGTCCTCAGACAGCTGCATCCACTTGAAAATGAGGACTACACCCCCAGAGCCTGCTACACCTGGGACATGTCAGCAAGGGCTGGCCTAAGTCGCTGCAGTTGTTCTGAAGGTCTTCATTTATTACAGATTCTTTTAGCTTTAATTCTGAGGAAACTCAGATGATCCCTTCAAATTATTTAAACGGTAGGGGCATTATACAAGGATCAATGGAATTTCTAAAAGCATTATTTGCCTATATGTATGACTTAGTTTGAATAAAACAAACGCAATTAGAGAGGGCCAGACTGTTCTGAGGGATGACATCTGTCAAAGACTGCCCCTCGAGGGCCTGCACCAGCGTGCTGGTCCACCCGTGCAGCAGCAGAGCCCGGCTGGGCACAGAAGCCCTGTTGTATGCACGGCTGCTGCACATGCCCTCCCTGCTGCACACGCTCACTGGCGCTCCTCAGTCTGCCAGGATTTGAGCAGATGTAGCCACGGAGCCTTGGAATGCCAGCTCCAGAGCCAGGAGCCAAAATAAAACTCTTATTAATTTCCCCAGCCAGACTCAAGAATTACAACACAGAGCAGAGGAAGGACTAAAACAGAAGTCAGGAAAGGAAAAGGGAAAAGGCCGGCCATGCCTTATCCAGTGGAAAGATCACACATTGCCCTGTGGACATCTTCTCTGCTCATTTGGTGCATGGTCCCCGTGTTTAGACAGAGCTCCTATGCACACGCGCTCGCCTGCATCTTCCTGAGCCCATCTTCCCCAGATGCTTGGGTATGGACGCCCCTACTCACCCCACTCCCTTCATCTCCTCTGCTCTGAAATCTTTCTGAAAGTGGACTTAGATCCAAGCCAGAGAGTGCTCAGCTGCCCCGGCCTGCACCAGCTCCAAGGAAAAGACCACAGACCCTCAGTGTGAGCTTCCTGTCTTTGGAAAGAGGGAAAAATATGATTTTGCTTGGGGCACAGCTTTCAGAGAGTGAAACATATATTTTTCGGTGAAAAGGTTGGATTCACATTGAAGGAGTTTTGACTTACAGAAAAGCAGACTCAAACTTATTTTCTTTTCCCAGTGTTAGGGACTGAACCAGAGCTTTTGCACAGAGCTATATCCCTAGCCCTTTTTAACTTTTTATTTCCAGGCAAAGTCTCACAAAGTCACTAAGTTGCCCAGGCTGGGCTGTAATGTGTGATCCTCCCGCCTCAGCTTCCCAGAGCACTCAGATGACAGGTGTGTACCACCACTCCTGGCTTCAAACTTCCTGAACTCCTTTAGAAGAATCTCTGGAAATAAGCAGCGTTCCTGGTCCCCTCAGCACAGCAAATACATGAAGGTAACCCAAGGGCCACTGGGAGCAGGAAGGGATACAGACAGACCGAAAGCTCAGGGGTGCTTAGTGCTGGGGTCCTGTTTGGTCCCGTGGGATACAACCAGGCACTGGGGCAGGAGTCTGTGGGGTGGGAGGGGACTCCTGCCCTCATGCTTCCTTGGGACCAGAGGCTCAGGCACAGATCTTCCAGTCCCCACTGCTGTGACTCACCTTCCTGCACCTATGCAAGCTGACTTCCTTCCCTCATATACGAGGGTTCCAGGCCCCTGGGACACTGGGCTTTTACTCTGCATCTATTTTCAAGTTTAGACTTCTGATGTTTAGTCCAAAAACTCCATTGTTGTTGTATTTACCAAACTATGTAGTGTGCTTGGGGCAGGAGGAGGAGAGAGGAGCCCAGTTCCTCTTTGCCCCCCTGGGTTGACCATATAACCCATTCCTCAATCCCCACACTGTTGCAGTGTTACCAAGAGTCGCCCCACTAACAGCTGCCTCAGGGCTCCTGAGACAAAGCCCCCAAATCCAACTCCTCATAGCTGAAGCTCCAGAAGGAGAGAAGATAAACAAAAGGCTGAAATCCCTGTGAGGAATTAATGGATGAAAACTTCTCAAATTTGTCAGAAAATAGGGACCTACAGATCTAATAAAGGAAAGTTCTAGCAGAACCACCTCCGTACTTCTCTATGACTACAGAGCTACTTCAACACGGATCCAGTGAAGCCAAAAGACACAGGCAAAATACTGAAGACAGAAAGGAACACCTTGCACTGGCTACCAGGGAAACAATAACAGAATGGCAGCAGATTTCTCCTCTGAAACTAGGGTGTTTCAGCAGCTAAAAAGCACTGTCTGCTGTGAATGCAGGACGGTGTGGAATTGCTCTGAAGCGAAAGGGATGAAACAGCGGAGGGAGGACAGAAGGGCGGGTCACCAGCAGCCCTGTCTGGAACAATTGGCTGGAGGGGGTTCACCACACAGAATGAAAACAGAAGAGAAATATCACAAAAAAGAACAGGTATCAGTTAGACCAATGAGTAGGCCTACACAGTAGAATCTTCATCTTTTATACACCAAACTGGAGAATTTAAACAAAAATCACAGCTCCATTAAAGCTTGAGACAAGCTCTTGCTTGGATTTTGACAGAAATGTTAGCCCCTGGAGGGAAAGGCATATAACACGTGACTTAAAGGCATGAGGAACTGAACTGGGGATATAGCTCAGTGGCATAAGTGCCTGCCTGGCAAGCACAAGGTCCTGAGTTCAATTCCCAGTACAGAAAAAAGAGAGAAGAAATGAGGAACTTGCTCCAAGCAGCCTGCACACCTCAGTGTCCACAGCTGTTCTGCACATCATAACAGAAGTTATAACCCCGTGTCTTCTAACAGACTGCAGCCCTCCTCCACCAGAGGCCTGGAAGGCTGTTTAGCAGTGAGGAGAAATGCACTGTGTACCATGCACTTGCAAAAAGCCATCCTCAAACACTGCTTGGCATGATTCCTTCCCTGGATCATTTCTGAAAGCTCAACATGTGAGGAACATATGACACATCAGTGATGGCCAAGGCTTAGGGACAGAGAGCAGTAAGGGGCCATTTCTCTGGTGTTTCCTGCTTTTGGATTTTCTGTATGGTCTGAGGCCTGACATCTGGAGCTTTCCTGACTCCGGACTTTGCACTTTTCCCAACATGAGTCAGTCACCAGGGGTGGCTTGCCTGACTGCTCCTCCTCATGCATGCCAACCAGTCTAGAGCCCACACTACACTGCCCTGCTGGTGGCTGCTGTGCCCTCCAGGGTCCCTGCCCAGTCACTGCAGGTGCCCTGGCACACAAAGCCCACAGAAGCCAGACAGATCCGCCCCAGAAGCCTAGGTGCCCATGCTTGCAGGCTCCTTCCTGCCACACACTCAGCGAAGGCTGCTGATTGTCTGCCTCTCTTACCTCCTCTGCCCCTTGCCAACCCTGGGATCTGAGTACAAGTTCCTCTTGGGATGGCCACTCCTGTGTCTTCAAGAATCACAACCCCTGACTGAAATCAGCCCAGGAGGCTGTCAAGTGTCTCTGAAGGGGCACAGGGAAGCACACGGTGCAGGGGCTGCCTGGTGTCTTGGCTCATGTGGGGCCACAGAGCAGGTCTGTGGGAACTGAGAAGCACAGCTGTCCAGAGAAAAAGTAAAGTTGAGGGACCAGAGGGTGAGGTAAGGGCAGCATCCCGGCTGTAACTCTATGCTACTTTGCATGATTCTCTGAGGGAACTGGGAGAGGCAAATCAAGACTCTCCCCATAGCGTCCCAAACAAGGCTGTGTACCCGCCATTGCACTGATTCAAATTTCAGCTGAACGTACTTTGCAGCCCAGCTAGAGGGTGTATGTAAGGTATGGCTAGTGGAATTGGTGACCTAAGTACTGTTTCTTCCATGTAGATGAAGAACACATATAGTAATATTTTGTTTACATATAGAGCTTTCTCCTAAGTTGCTTGTGAATTAAGAGCTCCCTGGGGGAAACTGCATGAAATTCTACCCCACCAAGCAAAATGTGGGGAAAGCAAAAAGGTAACCGCATCTTCTCAGGGTGGGCGGAGAGGAAGAGGACACTGAACAGGCAGCCGGGAGGGCCTCAGTGGTTCCTAGAGGACAGAAGCAGCACAGCCTTGTGTATCTAACACTTTAAAAATAAACCCACGCATCAACACCTGGTGAAAAAGTAGCAAGAATCCCGAAGAGAACCACTGGTTCCTCCCCCAAAGGGACTGAGCAGGCAGAGCTTGCAGGCCAGGACTCAAGTCCAGCAGGCTCTGGTGGAGAAACAACTCCACACACAGGTGAACAGACTTTGTTTGACAAGGCCTTTCAATAGGAGAGGAGCTAGAGCCCGGGGAACACTGACCAAAGGTGGGCTGGGTTTCCCTGATCATGGGAGTAGGTGTTCATGGTAGGGAGGAAGAAGCCCCAGAGGGACAATGGGCTGGAATAGGTTGGATGCAATCTGCACAGGGAGTGTCCCTGTAGTGGATTGATAACTGGTGATCAACTTAAAACCCCCAGCTGTACTGAGTAAGCATTGTGCTGAGTGTGGGAGGCCCACCTGGGGATTGTTGCCAGCAGCATAAGAAGCAGAAGAAGTTGGCTGTTGGGAGTGGAGAAAGGCTGTTGGAGCTGGTTGAAGCTGTTTGTTCTGTTGAAGGAGCTCATCATGCTGGCTTTCCTGATGAACTTGGCTGTTTCCATCCTCGGAGGAGCTCGGAACCTGCTTGGCACAGAGAATGGCTTTGGTTCACTTTGGGGGAGCTCTGGTCCTCACTTTGAGGATCACTTCCTGGCTCTGGAGGGGAAGATGGTGCACTGCCGGTCTCCTAGAGAAGCTTGCTGCGTTGGCTTCCTTGATGAGAACTTGGCCATCTTGATCATCGGAGAAGCCCAGGACCTCACTGTTGCTGAGGATGTCTGTGGTACCTTTCGGGGATCTCTGTTTCTTCTGAACATTGCTTCCTGGTTCCAGTGCAGATCCCTCAGCCTGCTAGCACAGATCCTTCATCCCACTGGTATAGACTTCCTAGATTCCACGACTGACCTTTGGGCCTTCCCAGCGCAGATCTGTGAAACAGGCCACCTGAGACATTGTAATGGGCTTGGCCTCCAGTTGGATTCATGGGAGGCATTGTTATGAGCTCTAGGTATTCAGCTGGAGTCATGTAAGATATTTCCACGGGACCCAGGCCTTCAGCTGGATTCCTTGGTCTTTGTATGGACAGATTTCCTGTGCTCTTGTATATCGTTCTTTCGTTGACTATGATGAATAATCATACAAAGTATGTGCCCTGTATTATATTGTTCCCCTTGCAAAAACAAGCCCCAAACCAGCACAGTCCCGGGGCCAGCCTAGCCCAAGGCAGCATCTTCAGCAGCCTATCGTGCTACAGTGCTCTGGATGATGGCCAGATGTAGGAGCCTGGGGAGATGGGAGAATCCTGACCCAAAGGATGCTCAAGTCACCAGTGGGCATCTTGTCCACCTTGATCAACAGGACCAGACAGTTGGGCTTGTCACCTGCATGACACAGACAAGCAGGGCTGGGGAGTAACCCCGTGAGGAAGGGGCTTCCTGAATCTTCACCAGGCCATGTGGGAAGATGCTGGTGCTTCTCAGTGGTTGGGGGTTCGTGCATTGAGGTGAGTTCTCTGTTGGTTCTGGTCTCCAGGAACACAGCTGGGCAGAGCTTAGGGTGCTACTCCAAACCCTGTTGCATAGTTTCCACGTGTTGGCTCCTTCCTGTTTTAATGGTAGGAGTGGAAGACTGCACAACCAAATCACAAAGCGTGACTCAAAGGGAGAATATATTCCAGCCAGCGGAGAGACAGACTTCGGAGTGTGGTAGGTGTTGCGTGCAGAGGGTCACAGCCCAAATCACAGTGCTTCTGTGTGCTTCTGAGTGAAACAGGGCTGCTAACAAGGGCTCTCCCTACGCTGGCATTGAATCCTCCCCAGTACACTGTGCTAGCTTTGGAGGGACAGCAATTCCCTGACTCAGCCCCAGGATCCCACCCCCTCTACCTGTGCAAATACACCACTCCCAGCCAGCACACAACATACACACACACACAATGGCTCCCATCCAAGCACCAGGTTCTCACTGTGCCTTTGTAGAAGGGATGACAAGAAACCTCAGGGCTGCCCTCTCACTACAGGGTTTTCTAGTGGCAATCTGCTTCCTAATAAAAGTGATGGAAACACAAGTCACTTGGATTTTTAAAGCTAGGATGGTTCCTGGATGGTGATAAAGGAAATTCTGGTCCTAGCAGGCAAGGGGGATTAAATCAACGAACTTCAAGGGTCAGAGAGACAAGCAGTAATTCTCTTTGATGCTTTCTCAGGTTGCTCCCTGGCAACAGGGGAGTGTGTTATTTGCAAAATTTGTGGTTGTTTCATCTTTCTCAACATAAAATGAAGCATTTCAGAAGAAAATGAAACAGACTTCATAACTAAGTCTATTTCTAAACAAAGCAACTCTTAATAGCGGGATGGTTTGATATTTAGGGAGCTGTGGACCATCTCATCTGAAAAATGCAAGTGCACACAGTAAGACCACACATGCAATTTCATAGTCATTTTATCACCTGGAAATTATGCATAGAAACAGGTTAAAATCCCCCTTTCTGTCACTATTAAAATGTCTAATTTTATTGCTAATCTGGGTGATTTTTCTTAAATGGTTAGGGTCTGTAATATTTTGTGGGAAAATGTTTTCATGGTGCCTCAAGAGGTTTGCTTTCAGCTCTTGGGGCACATTTACAGACCCACCGCAAGCATCTGAATCTGAGAACTCCAGACCTGCACCCTAGTTCTGGGACCCACAAGGTGGTGTGGACACTTGTTTTGCACAGGTCACCTGCCTTCCAACTCCTGCTTCCTTGTGTTGAAACAGTCGTGCCTACAGCTACCATGTCTTATTCTCCTTCCTACTGCTGTGGCTGAATCCAGTTGAAGTAATTTATGAAGAAAGGAGGTTCACCAAGCACACACCCGTGGAGATGGGAAACTCTTAGGATGAAGCAGCCCAGTCTGCAGACAGGCAGATCACAGCAGAAGCTCTTGGCACAGCTGCCCGGGAACGAGAGGCACAAGCCAAGACAGGAGGCTGAGCCTTGTTCTGAACAACCTGTTCTTGAGGTAACCGCTCTCGTTGAGATATGAGTCAGTCTCTCAAGGAAGAAGACCTTAACATGGAATTAAGGGTGGGGGTGTTGCTGTAATTTAATCATCCCACCAAACACTCCACCTTCAGACACTGCACCATGGAGGAACCGAGCATCAGCTTGTGTGTGGGTGGCAGAGACAAGCACTCCACACCACAGCACCGGGACGTCAGGAGGGCGCAGGGAGGCCCAGAGCATGTGCTGTGAGGATGGTGGAAATGCCCATCCTGCACAGAGCACAGGGAGAGATCTCCAGCTGGGGTGGGGAGAAGGGCGGAATCGCTTCTCCACAGTGGGTGTCAGTTTCCACCCCTGTACACGAGTGCGCTCTACCACCTCAGGTTTCTCCTCAGGGTCCTGCCTCACTGGAAATCTCAGGGTGGTAGCATTTACTGTGATAAAGAAGGCTCACCACCGCTGTTCTGTGGGCCACCACAGTCACGGTCACCTCGGTTTTGTTAAATTAGCTCTTCCTGCCAGCACTGACAGCGAATGACGACCTCCGCACCCCTATGTCAACAAAGAAACCCAACCGTCTCCCAGTAACAACAAATGTGCACGCGGACTCCTTCAGCTTAGGCGGTGTTTCCCGCGGGGTACTTAGCGTGGCTTCCAGGTGTCCTGTGCCGCGGCTGGGACAAATATTGTTGCCATAGCTATGAAATGCAAATAGCATTAAGACAGAGTGAGATAAAATGACTTCCAGACCTCACACAGCCTCTTCGTGGCACCAGTACTGCAGACGGGAGTGGCTCACTCAAAGCCCATTGCCTTTCTTCTGTCTACGTCCTGCCACCTGTGCCACCCAGTAGCTTTACGGACGCCACTGAGAGCCAGGTCTGTTTCTTCCCCCGGGGTCCCTAGAGCAGGCTCACAGCTTGACAGGTGCAGCTGCGATGGCTCAGCTGGCTGACCGATCCCTCTTTCTCACTATGCCCTCAAAAGCTCAGAACTGAGTTTTCCCGATGGCTGCAAATGTCTGGAAAAGGATTTGTTGTTCTCCCAACAAAGACACAATGGGGCACACAGAACCCCTGCAGACCTGTGTGAGAACTGAGAAGGGAATCTTAGCCCAGCACAGTGGCACATGTATAATGCCAGCACTCTGGGAGGCTGAGTCAGGAGGATTACAAATGAGATTCAAGCCTGAGTAACTTAGTGAATTAGCAATACCCTGTCTCAAAAAGAAAAAGAACAAAAGAAAGAAAGAGAGAGAGAGAGAGAGAGAGAGAGAGAGAGAGAGAGAGAGAGAGAGAGAGAGAGAGAGAGAGAGAGAAAGAGAAAAGGCTTGGGATGTAGCTCAGTGTGAAGGCCCTGAGTTCAAACTCTAGTACACAACAGAGACAAATTCAATCTTGCTATATATGAAGTGTCCTAACAATTCAATGATTTTAAATTTTAAAAAAATTTCCAGTGACAGATAGATTGCCATTAATTCCTCTCAAAATACTATCCCTCATGTTAAACATATTTATGTCATCGCTCTTGCCACTTAATGAAGCAGTTCTGGAAATCATTTCATAAGTGTATTTAGCTGTCCTGTCCTGAGCTGATTTAAAAATGTTTAACTTTCATGATCACTTTGACTTTGGGAAGAACTGGAAGTTGCGTGGCACCAGGCCCAGAGAATATGCAGATGGGGACATGGCACCACATTGTTGACTTTTCCCTCAGATGCAACGGAAGCAACACTGATCACACCTCATAAAGACACACAGGAAAGAGGACTTTGCAACTCATTCACAAAGTGTCAAGAATGACAGCATAAGCGTATTTGAGACAAGGAGGAGCATTTTGAGGGGAAATGATAGCAATGCATCTTTTATTGTATTTTTTTAATCAAAATTCACACAATTTCTCATCAGCCCTTGGTAATAGTAGATCCTGACACAAATATTCTCACTTCTCATGTAAGGAGCAGATTCCTGAATGGAATCTAAGTTAGCAGTGTGTGAGACTCTAACCAGAGTGCCTACCCAAACTGTGGAAACCTTCTGGTCCAGAGAGAAGTGAGTGTCTCTGTTCTTCTAGAAAGCTTTCTGGCCAGGGCTGTGACCCGGGGGCTGTGGTTTCCACATATAAACTTCCACCTTGGTTTTGAGCCCACGACTCATCCAATGCCCTAAATTGTCCAACATTAAACTCTTCCTTCAACCTCAGAATTAGTTTTACAAACAGAAAGAATTGGGAGAGGAAGGGATCTCATTAGTCTGAGGATGAAGTCTGAATTTCTCCAGTAACCCTTCCTTAAACATGACTTCAGAGCAGTAGTTTGCTCTGAAGAATCTGTCATGCTAGAGTGTAGCTTGGTGTTAAAATGTATTTGCAGAGGTTGTGAATGTTTTCCTCACTGCTGGTGTGAGATCAGAACTGTGTGACTGCTTTTCCTGCCTCAGGACTGTCGGATGAAGTCCTTCTTCCATGGATACAGTTCCCTGAAAGTGCTGAGATCACACTTTGAGCTGGATGTGGATTTCCATGGTGCCAGAAGCCTCAAGATGGACTCACACCTGTACCTACACAGAACTCTCGAAGCAAGTTGAAGCTTCTAGTTGGTACTCTAGAGCCAGGAGGTTCAGGGGTCTGCCCTTGCACTTCCCATGCACAACTGCCTGGGTTTGGGAAGGGAATGACTGCATTCTTTGGTGCTGGCTGAGATGCCTACAGTCCTTTGGACAAGGCCAGGATCCAAAGAATCCAAACTCAGCTCCTTGAAGAACTTCTTCCTGCTTCCAGGAATCCCAGGGTTTTCTTCAGGGGTTGCAAGTCATGGAGTGTGGACTGCGTGCTGACCCCAGGTGAGCACTTCTTTGTTCTTAGCCTGGATTGTTCTTAAAACTCAAAAAGTACTGGACACATCTGTAGTTTCTGGGGGTCTAGTGGCTGACCACATTCCTCACAAAGGTTGAAAGGCCACATCCTTGCTGAGGCATGGCCCCGAGGCCTGTCCTCTGCAGGAAGGACCACCTTTCTCTGGTTGGCATGTTCGTAGAATCCACGGAAAACAGAGCTTTCTCCAGACTGAGCGTTAAGGTGTGGTCTGAGCTGAGAGGGGCCCTGGACTCTCTGATGCACCCTGTGGGAAGGTGCAGAGGCACCAAGCACTGCTGGGCCCTCTGCATTGGAACAGCACCATCGTGTCCTTGTGCTATGTGAGGGCAGAGTCTGCTCATACTGCTCCCCACAGCAGCAAGATCTCTGCTCCCTTTTCCAGCAAAGCAATACTGGCCATCTCGTTTGTATTTTCCTCTCCAGAAATTCAATCTCACTCAGCATTTTCTTTCATTAGGTGTCTGAGCTGACAACCCTGCTGGAGGAAGAATGAGCATTGACATTACGTAGCACAGACTTGCAGCTTTCCCTACTCCACCTGCTGCAGAGGTGGGCAAGCACAGGCCCCACCGGAGGTCTCTGCAGGAGTGGATCTGCGATGGTGCCTGCCGGTGGCTACAGAGACTCCAAATACCACACATCCCACATCATTAGGGTGGGTCTTAGGACATCACTTGCCTAGCAAACTATCTTCCCTCAGAGCACAGATTTTAGAGACAAAAATCAGAGGGTCCCTGCCTACCACTGCGGACCATGGGGCTGCAGTCCCATATTTCACATGAAGCAACAGGAGTTGAAAAAGTGATCTAGGGAGATAAAACATTATCCATTGGATAGATAGAATAGTAGTTCATGTTTCCAGATAATATACATGGACTTGTCAACATTCTCCTGGCAAATACTTACATTTTTCATTTTAATTGACATATAATAGTTGTGTCATAATATATAAATTGCACAATGATGAAATTAGGGTAACCAGCATCTTCATCTTCTTAATTATCAGTTCTTTGTATTGGGAACCTTCAATCTCCATTCCTCTATCTACTTTTAAAGATATTATTAATTGCTTTAGATGATAGTCACCTTCCTGTGCGCTACAGAGTCACAGCTACTTCCTCTTCCTTAATGTTCTGTGATATGGTGTTAGTCAGCTTTCCCTTTACTGGACACAATGTCAAATACACACCCACAATTTATAGGAAAAGTTGAATTTGGTCAGCTGCTCGAAGGCCTGAATATCACAGCAGAGGGTTGTGGCAGAGCAGAGCCACTCACTCTGTGACAACCTGGAAGCAGAGCAGGGAACTGGCCCAGGAACCATGTGGAGAACTAAAACTCACGCCTCCATGATCCTCCTGGGAACACCCAGAAGTGTGATGCACCCATTCCTCATGTAGACCCCAAGGCCCCACACTCTGCATCTTATCTGCTCCCTTCCCAGATACATCTCCTTGGACTATGCTTCACCTCCAAATAAATACAACACAGAACTGAAGATTTGCCCAAGCACACTGCTACTCTCCCTCACACAGCAAGAAACAATAATCCCTTCCTCAGAAGCTCCAAGGTTCCAGCATGTTTCAAAATCCAAGCCCAAGTCTCTTCTGAGATTCAAGGCAAACTACAAGCTGTAAACCTCTGCAAAAATATAATTCAAGTTACATGATCCCAGGGTACAGTGCAGCAGGGTAAATGTTCCCATTCCAAAAGGGAAGAAGACAGGAATAGAAAGCTATTAGAGCAAAGTAAGATGGAAACTTGGCAGGTCAAACAGTAAGACCTGTAGTTCCACATTCAGCCTCTGGGGAACACAGTGGTGAAAATATGAGTTTCAAAGGGCTTGGGTGTCCTCACACCTGCGACCTTGTTGTTTGCAGCCTGCACAGTCCCTGTTCTGGGCTGGCCCCTTTCATGACTTGCAGCTTCCCTCGGCTGAAGTTCCGTGTCCCTGGTGATAACCAGTGGAGTATCCATTGCACCTTTCAGCTCTTTCCAGAAACTTCACCCAGTCTCCTCTCAGGGGCTTCTGCCTGGCCTCCCAAGCTTTCCTTGGAAATCTAGGTGCAAGCTTCCTGGCGCCACTAATCTAGAATTCTGATGCTGGTAAACCAGCAACACATGAACAATGTCTAGGTCTTCCACTGGCTTAGGCGGTTGCCAGGCCTGCTTGGACCTTGCCTGTGATAACCTCTACCTGCCTAAACACAGTGGAGTGAATCCCTGGACAAGTCTCTAGGAGGCCCTTCTCAAACATGTGCTCAGGAGTCCCTTCTGCGATGAGAGGTTTACACCTTTGCAAGCTGAGAGTGCAGTGAGTGACGTTGTGTTGATTTCTGAGGTGTGCTCCGGGCATTTTTCTTCTGGTCCCAGTGCCAACTGCATGGTTTCCGTTTAATGGCTCTAATCTCTTCAGCAGCCACATCTCCCTTCGTCCTGAATTTACACTGGGTTCTTTCTGAGCCAAATGTTAAGTTTTTCAAATTTTTCTGCTCTGCTTTTGTCTCCTATTCTCACTATAATCCTGACTAAAAGCGGGCAGCCAGACCAAGGCCATGACCTAAATGTTTTGGAGACTGTGAATAGCATAAACACCGCACTGCTGTGTAAAATGCCAATCTGTTTAACTACCCACCATCTTTATCTCTGTCTTCTTCAGCATCTCAGGACCTGGGAAAAATGTAGACACATTTCCTGCCAGAACACAGCTCACATGTCCTCTAGTCCAACTGCCGATGGAGTCCTTGCTCTCCTCTGAAACTTCCTGGCATTGGATTTTACTACCTGCATGCCTGTCAGCATTGTGGCCTTCTGAGCTGGGACCAGAACCACATGTCAGGCTCTGCTGATAGCATTCTAAGATTGTCTGGCCTGCATCTCCAAGCCTGTTCAAGCTCATCCTATAATGCAGTTCCAAAGGCTTCTAAACAACATAGTCAGCTGTCGTCACAGTAAAAGCCCGACTCAGCATCCACCTTCTGTATCAGCTAGCTTCTCTCTTGCTGAACGTAATGCTCAACATTTGAAAACATAAAGGAGGAGCTGTGTAATTTGGCTCCTGTTTGAAGGAGTCTCAGATGGTCAGCCAGCTCCAAGGCAGAATCCTCATGGAGGAGGGGCACGAGAGCAAAACTGCTGGTTCCCTGGCAGCTGGGAAACAGAGCAGGGGTGCAGCTTTGGTTGGGAAAGCAGCTAGCACCATGTATGAGACACAAAGCCATGCCTCCGTGACCCGCCGTTATAGCTGAGACCTAGAGTGTACCCCCAAAACCTTATGTGTTCAGATGAGAGACTTTTGGTGATTGGATTTGGGGGTGTCAAAGCTGAGCTGCTGTTAAAGCTGGGCCTCCTTGCAAGGGCCTGAGGTCTTATCTTCTGCCCAACTCACATGCTTCCTGGTTACAGTGGTGAAGCAACTCCCTGCCATTTCCTTCTACCATGCTGCTTTTGCCTGACAGTCAGTCAGACTTGGACTGCAACTGTGAGCCCAAGCACACCTCTCCCCTCAAAACTGTGGGTGCCAGGTGCAGCACCCAGTGAGGAGAAGGCGACTGAGACACCCACCAAGAAATACAGATGCTCACTATCACAAAGGACCAGGTGGATCCCAGTGCCAGCCAAGTTGATATTCTAACCTACATACCTCTTATCCTGCCTACTGTTCCCTCTGTCAACGGCCTCCTAGGATCTAGTGACGCTGTTGTACCCTCTTGTGTGTGGTTAACTATTTGAGCTCTCACTACCCAGAGCAAACATGTGATATTATTCCTTTTGTGCCTGGCCCTATTTCACTAACCGTATTATCTTCTGGTTATAATCACCTGGACAGGATTTCATCCTTTTATGGCTGGATAATATTCCCTTGAGTACATATATATCATATTTTTACCCTTTCTTCTACAGATGGACAGTTTGATTCTGTAGTTTGTGACTAGCACAGCAATGAACATGCAGTTTAGGTATCTCCTTACAATACTGATGTCATTTCAATAGGATAAATCCCTAGGACATGGATAGTTCGTTGCATAGCAGATTAGTTTTAGGTGTCTGAGCAACCTGCATACTGTTTCCTATAATGCATGTACTTATTTAGCTCCCCGCAAAGTGTGGCGAGAGCCCTGCTCTCTGTGCACCCTTTCCAGCATTTATTTTGTATTTTTGCTAGTAGCCTTTCTCAGTGAGGTCAGATGATATCCCATTGTAGTTTCACTTTTCATTTTCCTGATACTCTACAGCATTATATGCACTAGTCAGCTGTTAGTGCTGATAGTGACTTTTTTTCAGCTTTGTAACTAATGAACTTTATTTCTTTTTGTAATTGCTACTTTTCTTAGCACAGGTTTGCACTATGTAATGATGACAGTCATTATGGGCAGGTGGTGCATGCACATAACAGGGCTTGAGCCTTGTTCCCTCCTTGCCCCTCCTCTGTCTCTTGACCTCCTTCGCTTTTGTGGATCTGCCTCCCTGACTCCAGGGGAATGACAGGAAGAGCTCCAGGGCATTGTTTTGTTAAGAGCTGAGGCTCTAGAGCGGGCTGTGTGGCACCCAGCGTGGGTGGTTGAATTCTGCTCCTCACCACTTCCTATATTATAGTGTAGCCCCTCTGCTCTGACAGCACAGCACAGGCGACCTCCCCCAATTAAATAGCACATTTACCAATATAAACGCAGCTGATTGAAGTGAAGCTGGGTCCAAGCTGGAGGAAGATTCTTAACAAGTTGTGCCAAATAGAAGTTTGTCTGAGAATTCTTTTGGTAGCTACTCTCCACTGCTTTATTCTCTCTGCCTAGAATGCTCTTTCATCTTCTGAGCCCAAATGTAGCTTCCCAACTGCTGTAGGCTCAGCCAGGTCTCGTACATCAGAGGACCTTTGGTGGAGGCCCAGGGGGGCACGGGATGGGATGGAGAAGGCTTGTGTGAGATTTCTGTCTCCTTCCTCTTTCTCAAGATCCAAGAAGTCTTTCAGAGTCCAAGCTTCTGTGCAGCCTCAAGCATGACTCACGTGAGGTCTGTCCTCGGTGCGTGCCCTCATTTCTACTGTGAGAGAGCTTTGCTCCTCACC
The DNA here is from genome assembly GCA_004027595.1 of Dinomys branickii. Classification (NCBI taxonomy): domain Eukaryota; kingdom Metazoa; phylum Chordata; class Mammalia; order Rodentia; family Dinomyidae; genus Dinomys; species Dinomys branickii. The sequence goes on along the minus strand of PVLD010003369.1, from coordinate 86,737 downwards.
TCTCTATCTCAGAATGAACTGCGGAATCTCACACACTCCAGATCAACAGATCTGTGGGAATTCAATAGAGGACTTGCCTTTTTTGGGGGGTGCCATTGAACTCAGGGCCTTTGTGCTGAGCTACGTCCCTAACTTTTAGTTTTTGATACTATATCTAAATTGCCAATTTGCCCAGGCTAGTTTCAAACTTGTGTTCTTCCTGTTTCAGCCTCTCAGAGTGCTGGGATTACAGGTGTGGACTAACACTTCCAGCACATAACTTGCTTCTTTAAGATTTTCCAATAGATTATACATGTACAGTTCTGGGAAATAGGTGAAAGGCTTTCATTTCAATCAATAAGAATAGAAACAATTCTCAAAAAATAAAAAACATTTAAATTCAAAGATAAGACTAAAAGAACATAGAAAAGGGGGGGCAATCTCATTTCTTTTCAAATTCAAATTCACGTTTCATCTTAATGAATTCTTACAGCAACCATGTAAGTTAAAAAATAGATATTCTTTGAGAGAGTAGGCAATCAGTTTTTGCACTTATGTAGGTTCACTAGGCCACCAGGCTAGGAAGTGGAAGAATTAACACATTAGCTCAAGTGAGTGAGAATCCACATCGTATACAGACAGGGAGTTCGTACATTTCGTGGGATTTGGGCAGGGACAGGCACATAGGTACGGGCGGAGGACGCAGAGTGAGTGAGGTAGAATCAAACCCTCAGAGACTGTCCCTGCGCTTGGACCCCTCCCCGGTGAGCTCCTCTGCCCTCATCCGCTGGCTTCCTCAGCACAAGTCCTGTCCCACGGGAGCACTGACCATCAGCCTCTTCCCCACAGAGAACTCAGATCCCTCGAAGGGCCCAGCCTTAGCACAAGGCTACCAGCAACATTCAGACGTATAAAGTCCACAGACCTGGAGTCTTGGCACCTATGAAATACAGGCAGCTGTGTGATTTTCCTAACTTTATGGTTAATTGAGAGAAGGGTGAGCAAGGACAGAGGAAAAGAGCTGCCTGGTAGAGAGGTAAATCCGAGGAAGCGATCACAAGGGGCTCCGGAGTCCCCCGGGCCTTTGCCGGCCCGTCCTTGTCCTCTCTAGCACCAGCCTGCCAGGCACCTGGCCAGGCACCGTCTCCTGAGACACCATGTGCTGCACAGTCCAGAGCAAAGGGTGGAAGGTGACCCAGCCCAGGGCCCTTCTGCTCTCAGCTGTGTGGTCAGTGGGCGGCATCACGCCTCCTCCTCTGAATAACATACTAGCACTGTTTGTGAGGAGAAGGGGAATCTTAAATGTTGTGGTCACAGCACAGTGTGCAGGTCTTTCATGAAGGAACAGTACTAAACTCGAGGCCTCTATTCAAAGGTATGGACAGATCAGTGCCATGATTGGTGTTCTGAAGAGACGGTGTGTGTGTGTATGCGTGTGTGTGCTTACAAGAGTGCACATGGGTGTGGATGGTGACTGTTTCGGCAAACATGTTCTAAAAATATTTTCTTCCTCAGGGAACACTTATTCTAAAGAGATCTCAGGGAGCTTCCACAGAACCAGATCCTTCCTGAAGAACAGGAAAATGGTGAAGTCGAGGGATCTGAAAGACAAGAATCCCAGAACTGGAGACACAGCATAAGCATCAGCACAAACTTTGTTTCACAGCTAAGAAAACTGAATTGCAGAGGTGAAGCGGTGGCTTTTCCAAAAGCAAGAGAATGAACCTGAACCTTCTGACACCCCAGGTACTGGGAGGATGGTTGCTACGGGCCTGCTGTCCCCGCGTCCCGCAGTCACTGCAGCTGGATAAGTGCTCGCCTGCCTTTCCCGGACAATCCTGGGGGTGGGGCATCACAGTGCAGTAGGGAGCCCTGCACCTGCACCGTGGGCAAGAAAGTCACTAGGGAGCTCTGTGCCTGTGGCGCCACCCGGCTCTGACCTCCGCAAGCTCCCGTTCCTCAGCCTTGGAAGGAGCCAGGTCTGAGGCTGCCTTTTACACTGATTCCGTAAGTCCTAGTGGAGAGGACCTGCAGATTTCCCCCTAGATTCCTGCTAGATTCACCTTGCGATAGTCTGGGCGACTCAGGGAATGCGTCACTGTTCTCTTGCAAAATCCAGTCTGTGAATCCTAAAATATGGATCAGAGCAGATGGAAATGGGTTTCCCCATCTGGGCTTCCTTTTTTCTTCTTTTCCCTCCAGAGACTGCACAGAAAAGGAGAATATAATTGCGGTTTCACCAGCTATTGGGCCTTGTATCTCTTTTGTTTGGTTTTTCCAACTCCTCCATGAGAAAGAGTTCATCCACATTCTAGATGAGGAAGCAGACACTTAGAGTGGGGAGTTTTTACATACAAGGAGAGAACCCACAGTGTCCCCATTCTCCACAGCACATAGTTCACACACTAAACTGCGTCCTGATTCGAACCTCAGTTTGCCATGTTAGCCTCCTGCACCCTAGAGCAGTATGTGTGTGCGTGTATTTGAAGTGCCACCTTTTCTAAAAAAACAAGGGTAAATGTTTAGCATTCACTTATACTAGCTACCAGCCAAGGTAAATAGTTTTCAAAACAACCCAGGTTTTCAGGAGCACAGAGTTGCAAATGGCCATTTTCTATTTACCCAGTGTTGGCAAGGTACTGGTCTCTCCTGGAGAATGAACGTGGGTGCTATGCCCAGTGTGGGTGCTGCATACATGTCTGTGTCCTGTGCACCAATCACAGGAGTGCAGAAGCCAGTGCAGGCGAGAGCCTTAGCTGCCTGGTATGTGTGCTCTTCCTTCTGTCAGGGACAGTTGAGAGGGTCGATTTCATAAGCTGATGCAGCCAGGGCCCTGAGTGTGCAAGCTTCTGGGCTTTAAGGAGTTGAGATCTACAAACCACATGATTTCTCAATGCCAGCTTTTCCTCATCACTGCTGCAGGGAACCAAGGGCAGTAAAGCAGCCCTGGTGTCAGTGAGGCTGTGCTTGCAGCCTTTGCAAACAACTCCCAGTCATTTAACTCCTGCTCTCACCCACTCAGCCCCTTATGTGTCTTGCTCCTGGCAGGTAGCACTTCACTGAGAGGAGCATGCACTGTGCAGGCCTTGTGCTGACCTCTCTGTGAAGCAAAGACTTTCTCCCAGCTACTTCTCTGCCTTCCGTTTTTCCATGTATGGCATTAAAATAGCCAAACAATGTTCCATTGAGGCATCACCGCAATGTGGACTATTCTCTAAGATTTTCACACATGTACAGCTTTGCTAGTTAATTAGCATTCTCATTTGTGCATTAAAAAATCTATATTTATCTCTAGTGTCATCTTATTTTCTGACCCTCATCTAATTATTTACACTCTCCTTTTCAGGTGCTTGATTGTTAGCTCTGCAACTGAATCTTCAATTAGTGGCTATCAGATTGGAAGGGCTCTTTGTACTTCCAGTGCCCCAGAGCTGCTTCTTTTGAACACTATGTTGCTGAACCCCAGGCTGATCCCATGGGCCATGGTGTCCACAGCAGATCTGCTCAGTCTGGATGCCATGGACAGCTTTGTGCCTAGATTGGGAAATGGAACTGAACGTCAAAATATAATCAGTCAGAAGGAATGAGCCCCAGTGGCTTTCAGAAGAGTAGGGTGACTGTCTTAGTTACTTTCCTCATGGCTGGGACAAAATACCCAATGTCAAAGTTAAAGGAGTAAAGATTTACCTCAACTCATAGTTTTTAGAAGTTTTTGTCCATATTCAGCTGGCTCCAAGGCAGGATGGCACAGCAAAGGGGCATTGCAGAGAAGAAACAATCCATGGTAAGGCAGGCAAAAGACAGAAAAGCAGCAGGCAGCAGCCTAACCTTCCCTTTTATCCTATTCAGGCCAACACCAAGGGTGGGACTTCTGTCTACAGTAAATCCATTCAGCCACACCCAGAGCTACACCAATTCCCATCAGTGGATGAATTGAGTACCACAAATCTTTAATCCCAGTATCCCATACTCTAGATCCACCAGCTACAAAAAGACCCACCTGTGACCACACGAGGATTCCGGAGGACATCTGTATACAAGCTGAAACAGGAATTCTAAAGAACTAGGAGAGAGGAGGTCAAAGGTTTGCAACACAAACACATCTTAAAGATGTGAGGAGATTCAAAGGCTAGTCACCAGGATTCCACCCCTGCACACTGTACACAGGTCTAGAATCATCACACTGCATCCCGTAAGTGTGAAGTCATTATGTGCTGACGAAAAGTTTCAAATGCCAATGTTTAAAAAACATTTTAAGAGGCCAAAATTTTAGTCTTTGAAAGACTCAGATTCTAACTATTCTGTACATGGATAGAAATTATAAATTGTTCAAATGTGACACAGTGAAAGGCCTACAAGTAAAAATACACCAACAAACAAAAAACAGTGACACCAACAACAAACAGAAAAGTTTGTTTAGAGCCTGGGAGCACCAGGCTCTAAAGACCAGCATGCCCAGCATGCAGTCCTGGCTCCCCACTACGGCTTATGGGTAAAAGAGCTCACCACACATTAGAATGTTGATCTTGCTCCTACTTCTACACTGATTTTAAAAAATCAAAACCAAAGCAAGGAAGCCTCCAAGGTACTAACAGCCTCCATCTATTGCCTGATGGCCTGAAGGCTGAGGTCCCCCCTCGAGTGGCTGCAAAACCAGGAATGTGAGCGCAGATTAGGCAGAGAAGAGACCCAAGGACAGCTCTCTAGAAACACCAACGGAGAAAGCCTGGGCACTAGATGGCAGCAGCGCCTCACGATTGCCTCTTGCAAAGCAACTAGAGCTCTTGGAGGTAGATTGCAATATTAACTCACGAACACAGCCGGATTACACACTCGGCCTATCTCATTGGACAGCCACTTCCCCCCTCCTCATGCTTACGACAGAGAGACGCTCAGCAGAATTATTGCAGTTCCTTATTATGTGATCTGGCTGGAGACAGCGTCTCATTACAAACATCAGCCAAATGGAGTGGGCCACCGGTTATGGGAATCCGTATTGCCCAGTGAATGGCGTTGAAGCTGCTCTGTGGACCCTGGGGGAAGGTGGCAAAGGGCTCTGTGGGTGTATGAGGATGAAGGAGAAGCTGAAGGAGGAGCCTGGGATGGTGAGCGCTGAGGGTGGAGATGGCCAGTTTGCTCAGGGACGCTCAGCCGCTCATGATTAGGGTCCTAATAGCCTGGGAGCCATCTAGGAGTCACAGCGCAGGACAGTTGGAGTTTGAAACGTTTTCGAATGGCAGAAATCCTTCTTGGTGACACAAGTCATTAGGAATGGCAGTTCAAAGACAGGAGACTTGCTCATGGAGAAGTCAGCTCTTTAGCTCCCGAAGGAGATCAATTTTTCCTGATGAGGAGCTCGACGTGAACTATTGGAGCACATAATGGGTCTTAAAAAAGCATTTTTGTTCACTTGCTGAGTTACAGATACCGTCTGGGGTCTGATTTAAACTCACAGAGGGGTGACCTGTCCTCCACATGCCTGGTTCAGCCTCAAGTAGAAGCCATGGATTTCCCTGGGGGTTGCTGATTTTTCTTGAGTTTTTCTGTCTTCCTAGTCTCCCCTTAAGGATAGCAGAGGAAAAATAAAAAAGACTCCACCCTTGGACAACCCCAGTCCTTTTGAGGGACCCTGGCTTCTCTCTGAGAGGCTCTATGATGGCTGCAAAGCATCTCAGGATGGTAGACTTCGGTTCCCCCTCGTTTCTGGGTTTACCATCACACTCACAGGGTAGGGATTGCACAGAGACGGCAGAATTCCTGTAGAAGGTGAAACTGCCAACCCCTCTCATCTCCAGGAGGAGCAGGGAAGATGCTGGTAGGGGGAGGCGGCCAGAGCCTGCACTCAAGGTGGCTCCCTTGCCAGGATCGTGAGCCTGGGTGGGAGATAGGGCAGGGGAGCACTTGTGCTGTGTAGCTGTGTGTTGAGACGTCCCAGAGAGGGACAGGACCTCCCTTGTGAAGGGGACCTGTGGTTCCTATCTTCTGTCTCGGGCCATGTGCACCAAGAGCTCCAGGAAGGCCTTGGCTCCTGGGCTGGGTGAGGTCCTGCTGGGTGCGGCCCCTCTCTGGTGCCGTTATGGCTCCGCATGGTGGGGAGAGCCTCCACCTCTTCTCAGGCGCCCTCCTGACCCCTGGATTCCATGTTCGGCTTCCCTGACCATGTGCCAACATGCCCGTTGGCTCTCCCAACCAGAGAATCATACCAGGTTCTAATTTCACGAAGACCTGAAGTTTGTGAGTGGATGAGCCTAACCCAGACCCAAGCGAGGAAGCGGTGACCCTTTATACCTCCTTTACATGGCACCTGGTTGCAGAGCATGTCCAAAGTGTGACAGGCATGTATCTGTACGTACACAACACGAACCTCCCTGGAGTCAGAGCGCGGCCCTTCTTCCCACCTGCATTTCTTTCCCAAGTTATGCAGGGGCTTCGCTCTGCTAAGCGACCGGAGAGAGATCAATAGGTGGAGGCCGGCCAGCCGCTGCCCCCGCAGAGCCCGGCTTGCCCGAGTTCCCGGTCGCATGGTTTCTCCCGTGCGCGGCGTGGGCTTCCCCCACCCGGGCGCCCAACAAGTCTCCCTCCTCCAGCCTGCGCGCTGACGCGGGGCCGAGCAAGCGAGCGAGCGAGCGCGGCTCGGGAAGCTCCAGGCCCGGCCGGCTGAGTCTGGGATTGCGCCGTGCCCAGCCTTGGCCCCCTCTCTGTGGGTAGGGATGGTTGAGTCCAGCCGCCACGGCAGCGGCTCCTTGCGCCGCTAGCAGCCTGTCTTCTGCGCTCCCCGCCTTCCTTCCCTCTCCAGCCGGTCTCCTCCCGGCCCCTCCCGCGTCTCCCACTCGCGGGCGCGCTCTCCAGCTGCCTCCGCTCCGCTCCTCTCCCCGCCTCCCCTCCCGCAGCCTCGCCGCTGTGGTGCCTTCCTGCCCGGCTCGGCCGGCCCCGCAGCCCGCTCTCGGCCCGGAGCAGCTCAGCCCCGCAGTGGCTCGGGACCGATGCGAGGAGAGGGACGCGAGCCCGGCGCCGAGAGCTGCAGGAGGCGTCGGATGCGCGGCCGGCGGCGTCGGGACCTGGATCGCTCTCCGACTCGCTTCGCCCTCCGGTGATTCTCGGCGGCGTCCGCGGCCGCGCCGCGCCTCCTCCTCGGAGCAGCCCGGCGTCGCGCGTGGAATAGCCGCAGACATGACGGCGCGGAGAAGAGGCGAGGCGCCGCTGCTGCTGCTACTGCCGGCTCTATGCGCCGGGCTCCTCGCCGCAGCGAAGGGTAAGCAGCTCGCGGGGTCGCGGCGCCGAGAGCGGAGGCCCGGGCCGCGGTCGCGCGCGGGCGGGCTGGGGGGGGCAGGGACCGCTCGCCGGCGGCACCCGGCTTCTCCACCGCGGAAGCCAGAGCGCAGCGCCCGGGAAGGAGCCCGGCAGCCCCCGCCCCTGCTCCCCTCGCTTGGCTCCCGGGGACGCCGCTATCCTCCCTCGCTTTCTCTTTCCTGGGGAGGAAGGAGCCCGACCCGACTCGGCTGGAGCTGCGCGGCTGCGGGGCTGCGCTGCCTCGGCCGAGATGCGGGCGCGAGGTCGGGCCCGGGGCCGGGAGTTCCAGGACTTCATCCCGGTCCGCGCACCTGCCGGGCCGGCCTTCCAAGTTCAGGTCCCCGGGAGTTGGGCGCCCGCAGGCAGAGCTTCCCAGGCCGACCCCCAGCACCCTCACACCCTGTCCTCGGTCCCTCCCCGGCCTGCCTCCAGCCTGCCGGAGCGACGGGGAGCCCCCCTGCGAGGTCGCCCCCGCCTCGCCCCGACTCTGCTCCCCGCAAGTTGTTGGGGACTGGTGAGGGACAAAAGGCAGCCGGGGAGATCTGGCCGAGCGTCCCCGCCGGGAATATTCGCTGGGGCGCAAGACTCGCCCACCCCCATCCGGTCAAGGGAGGGGTCCCTTGCAATGTCCTGGGGTGTGAGGCTCTGTGAACTTGGTTTTCTCCTTGAAATGAGTTGGGCTGTGCCTCCCCCTAACTACCCCACAGGCTGCGTCCCCAGCGCTTGCCACAGCTTGAGGAAAGAAAGAGGAGGGAGAAGAGGCAGGGAAAGAGTGTGAACAGTGACCGATGCGATTTCCAGGTTGGACAGTCGCCGCCCTGGCTCCTCGGCCCTGCCCTCCTCCCTACTGGGTGCTGCTGCCTCCACCGCGCCGGCCGTCGTGCTCTGGGGAGGCCCTGTGGACAGACAGATATTTGTCTCGGCTCCTTGTGAAGGATGGGCTCAAATCTTAAGGGCTTTTTGACTGTCATCTGCTCGTTCCCCACACGAAATGTTCCTTCCTCTGCAGACTCTTCCAGGTTCTTTCCCCTTTTCCTAGTCGTCCAGTGGTCTCCATTCCAGGGAATGGAGAAGGTGAAGTGCTCTCGCCCTGCTGTGTGAACTCCAGACTGGCCTGGAGAGAAGCAGCCTGGCTTGGGTGGGTTGGCCGCTGTCCCCAGGCGCATACGGCAGGATAGGTGGCCCGGACGCCGGCCCTCCCCTGTGTGCTCCCTCATCTGCGTGTCTATGGGAACCTCCCTAAGAGCCTAGAGCGAGCTGGACGGGTGGGGGTCAGCCTCCCGAAACCGGATCCCCAGGTCTGGGCTGGGGCGCCTCCCGCGGACACAGCCTCTGCCTGCCTCCCTGGCTTGGTGCGCGCGTCCGGCCGATCCACTGGCCGCGGAGGCGCAGCGGGCTGAGCAGGGCCGGAAGGGCAGCGGCCTCTGCTTGCCCTGCACCAGCTGGAAATTGAGAGGCGACGCAGAGAAAGTTGAGGGCAAGGAAGGCTGTGTCCTGGAAGAGGTGTCCGTCTTGTGTCGGTGGGGGTCGCGGGAAAGGGTCGGGACAAGACCTGGCTTGGCCCAGCTGAGCCATTGCTCAAGAGGAAACACCTGCCGCCCACAACTCTGGAAAACTTCCCACCCTGTGCCCGCACCCCAGACCCTCCAGGATGGGCAGCCACCTGCCCAGACAGGCACCTCAGCTCGGACGCGCTCTGGGTTTTCCGAGTTCCACCCACCCCAGCCCTCTTGCCCGCAATCGCAGAGGTGGCTGCGTGAAAAGCGGTGGCCCTGGCTCTGCTGTTTAATAATCCGCGCACGTGTGTGCAGGGCGGATTCCGCCCCCACGCGGGTGGGCTGCTGCGCCAGCTCTGGCGCGGGCTGGGCGGGGTCGTGGAGGGGCTGGCTGTGGGTGGGTAGCGCTCGGGTCCAGGCACAAACTCCCAGGGCGTCGCGGACCCTGTGAGGCAGCCTTAGAGCAGAACCACCCCTAAGTGCGCGGGACCCCAGATCTAGGCCATGCCGCCAAGAAATGGAGCCCAGGGTTGGTCCCAGGCCCCGAGGGGTGCTGGAGCTCCGGGGTGCGCGCGCTCTCGCGAAGAGCCGGACCCCGACTCTCGGTGGCCGCGCTCGCTGAGCTATTGTCTGGGCCCACGCGCGCCGCTGTTTCCTTAACCCCCGCCGGGCCAAACCCGCAAGCCCTCCGCGCGAGGGCAGGTGCAGGCGCGAGGCTGGTGACGCCAGCGTCTGCGTCTTCGCGTGTGCTTGGGCAACTGGGGCAAGGAGGTTCCCTTCCCCTTGCCTCGCAAAGGCCAGTGGCCAAGGTCGGGCCTCTGCCCCGGGATTTGCGTCTGGTCTCCAGGGCTAGGCTGCGAGCTCCCGGTCGCCAGAGGCGCCTGCGCGGGTTGGGAGGACGGCACCAGGCCATCGCCAGGGCAGGGCGCCGCGCGCCCAGGTGGCAGTTTTCGCTGTGGCGAAGGCAGGCGCGGAGTTTCTTGTGTGTGGGGCATCTTTCTTGACCTGTTTGCGGAGGAGAGTCGTGAGAGACTGGAGGCTGCGCGGTTGTGGTCTCCAGAACCCCTTCCGGCGGGTGGCCCTGTGTCAGCCTAGTGGGATGTCCTGGAGTCTTCTACTAAACGTGGGGAGGATTAGGAATGTGCTGTTGATTTTCTTTGTGATTACGCGCGATGTTAGGATTGAGTTCCCCACTGTGCATATCTCTTTAAAAGCGCCACATTTTCAGACATCACATAAAAAGGAGAAAAAGGCGCCACGCATTGTCATCTGCTGAATACGTGGGCTAATTCATCCGTGCGTCTGGCTCAGACCTGCGCCCTTAATCCGGGCCAATCCACCGGCTGTCTGGGCAAAGTTTGTTTCTGACCCACGTCTCTCGTGTGCGCACTGAGGAGAATGCAGGTGTTGGCCGGTGCTACCTGAAAAGCTTGCCTCGCCTGGCCCAAGGCTCCTCACCTGTGCAGAGCTCCGAGCTAGAGGGAGGGCCGCGAGCTGTTACCAGCCTTAGCTGACCTGATGCACCCAGTGAAGAGATTTTAAGCACAGAGTCTGATTTCCACAGAAAACAGCGAGGGACAAAGGCCCCAACCCTTGATGCTTCCAGATTTGATCCCTTACTAAAATTAGAAAATTCCAGTCACCAGAAGAATGCTCGGACCCTTAACTGCCAGTTCTGCTCCTTTGTGGCGGGGCCTCCGGTATATTTGTGCCCTGATGAAGCCAGAAAAGTCCAGTGGGTGAGAGCTTGTGCAGAGCCCCCTGCCTAAATCCATCATGCTCTAAGAAGGTGCAGGATTTCCAGCGTAGCTGATATCTCTGTATTAAGGATTTCGTTAGCCAATCTCTTTTTTTGCATTTTCAAGATGGTTATTATTATTAATTTTAACTTACCACTTCTCAGCCAAAAGCTTTCAAGTGCTGCAAAGGCACCCATTTAGTTAGGAGCTTGGGCTTGTAAATCTTTGGGATAAACAAAGAGGTAATGCTTCCTCTAATGCCATAAGTTTAGTCAGCTCAATAGTAGGACCCTGAGGTCTCATCACAGAAGCCTAGGGAAGGAAGTAGGTAGCTCCAGGCGGCCTGGCTCCCCCAAGTCTCCATCACCTGTGCTCACAGAGGCCTCCAAGGAGAGGGCTGGCTATTTTTATCTGACTCTCAGCTGCCCAATCATGCTTGATAAGGAGACTGCCACAGCTGGCCTGCATGGCTCCTCCAGGCAAAACAGCTCCTGGGGGGAGTGGTCAGTGCTTCCTCAGGCTCTGATTTGTCTCAAACAAACACCAAGGAGAGCTTTGAAAATGTCAATAAAATGGTTCTGCTTACTTTAAGAAATAGATAAACAGAGGCTCCATGGCCACTTAGTGTTTATTGCAGAATATTCAGCAAATCCAGTGTAGACATCTCTAAGCTGTCAAAATGCAAATGGCATATTAAATAGTCTATGCGCTACTGAATTGTAAATGTGCTCCTGCTAGTTAATCTTTTTTTTTTTTTCCAGAGCTCATAATAAAAATAAGTTTCTACAACTCACATGCCTTGCATTTACGCCACGCTCTTCTTTGGCTTTTTCTATATCTCCTGCCATTTCCTTCTGTGAGGTAATTAAATCCTGTGGATGGTCCTTACGCAGAGAAGATGGTAAAACTATGACTGCCTTGATTTTGATTAGACCTGGGCGGCTGATATATGAGAAGAAGGTATCTGAAAGTCAAGCTCTTCTGCAGTCACTGTGTTTATGCCTTGGAGTTGCAGGGGAGTACTGAAGGCCTGTTGGCCCCTAGGGTAGGAGAATAGAACCTTAGACTTGGAGACCAGGACAGGAAATAATCAAGTCAAACCAATCTGGCTTAGTGGTTTCCCCAACATAGTTACCAGAACCAGTGAGATGGGGTTGGAGGTGGAACTTATGACAAAGAAATAGATGTTCTGGGCTGTGCAGAAATGAACAAGTCCTGGAGGAATCCGCTGTCTGATATTGTCTTCAACTTGTACTTGGTGTGGATCTCTGGATCTCTCTTCCCAAACAACCTGTTGGCATGCAAACCAAGTCATCACATTGAACTGTTTATGCCAAGGTGCATATAAGTGAGTCTTCCCTACAGTGACGTTAAGATAACCTTAAAGGTCTTTGATCTAAGGCTAGGTCTGCACTTAGAGTTGAATGCAGTCCTTATTGTACCAAGGCTAATGAGTAATGGAATTAATACTCTCTTCATGCGAAAGAACACAGAGCAAATTCTGTAACTGAACTGGCTAAATGCATGGATTATAGGGATTTTTTTTAGACATAAAGGACACCTTGTCTCACCCCCTAAACCAACCTCTTGGAATGCAGCATAAGAAGTAGTTCTCCTTTGGAGGTCAGCTGTGATATTCTTTAAAGCATTTATGTCAACTAGGACCATTTGTACCGTAGGGGAGTTGCCTGATCTTTCTTCATCCTCAAAGGTCTTCAGTGTAGCTGAATGACAGATTCCTTCCTCCAGGAGCCACAGTATGTCTGTCAACAAGACCTCTTCTGAATGTGTTGAAGACATTGCACCCAGGACAATATTCCAACACATTAACTTGCCTTAGTTAGGCTCTTGGACCTACCTTTGCAACATCTCCCTCTCAGACTCCTGCTGGATAAAATGAAACAAACAGTACACAAGTATTGACACCTGTTTAAAAGAGCTACTTTTATGTCATTGATATGCTTTGCAATTTCCCGGCTGAAATCTCCTTGCTTAATATTGCACTAGTTTTGTTTTAGCTTAGGAAAATGATGGGAGAGAGATAATTATTTCACTGTTGCTCCCCATCAATGCACCTTTAGGAGAAAAGGGTGTCCCCATACCAATGCTCAAAGTCATCATTTAATCTTGCCCTGCCATTTGTAAAGCAGTGAGCTGTGAATGTGTGGCTGTACGATTTCAAGATTGAGCTTGTGACCCACATGGGGTAAGAGAAATAAATATATACACAGAAGAGTCAACTTGTTCATGCTGTCTCCATTTTTCACCAGTGAGTCACTGTTAGAGTAGGATTAGCATCAGGGACAGTTAAATCATACAGCTATTGGTTTGAACCAAACGGCCTTAGTGTTTTCTTCTTTTCAGCTGCATGCATTTTGGAAACCCTCCACTTTAATAAAAGTCAGGGAAAACTAATTTGACATGTGAGTGTTACAGAAATAAATACAACCTCTTGCTTGAATAGCCCAGATAAGGGTGAGCTGCACAAACCCCAGTGGGAGCAGACAGGCTCTGGAACAGAAGGGTTTTGGCAGTCATGTGGTTTCATGTGCCAGCCCCAGCTTGTACTTCACGGTGCTGCATGGTGAAGACCAAACTGGAGAGTTTCTGAACAGTCATGTAAACTTCAGTGCCCAACACCCCTCGCTTCGGTGTTACTTCAGTGTGGATTTTATAACCTCTTCTCCTAGTGATTGTCCCTAAGTGGGGTTTGGATGGTGGCACAAACCCTCATTTTGTTCAGCACTCAGGCTGCATCACCCCTTGCCAGGTAATTCTGACAGTGACAGAAAGGCTCAGGCTTAGCGCTACACTGAGTTCTCAAGAGTGTAGGCCAGAGACATAATGACCATGTAACAGACAGACATGTGGATAAGATATTTCATACCTTGCACAATTATCTCTTCCATGCAAAGTATATAAAATCTATATTATGTACAGATAGATTTTACCTGTGTACTTGCCGATCCATATCATGGAGCTGGCTTGTCCTCCCTTTGAGTCAGAGCCCTGGGAATCTAATAATCAATTCATTAATCCTTCATACACCCATCAGCCCATGCTGGTTTCATGATGAATATATCACATTATGAATTGTACAATTATTTCTGGAGGATTTTTCTGTACCAGCAACACCTCTCTCATCCGTGTCCCCCATCATAGGCTGTATAAGCTCCTTTAAAGAAAATTTACAACAAAGTTGCAGTTCAAGTTCTTGTCTATGATGTTTACATTATGGGAAGACTTCAAGGAACATTCCCTTTCATATAAAGATACTGTTCGAATGAATTACTTTAATTTTTTTTTTTTTTTTTTTTACTGTTTAGTACGCTTTGATGTAATTAGGGTTACGTAAGAAATAGCTAAATGTCAGACTAAACTTTGAATTATTTGGGGGAATGCTCTCTAGTGAATTGAAAGCCTTTGAAATTAATTTTGAGTTCTAAACAGTCATTTCTGAGATGTATGGGAATTCCTTCCTACCCACTGTTCAGAGCAACATCTTTCTGTCTTAATTTTAAGGAAGTGTCTGATTGGCTAAGCATGTGGAGGGCTCTCATCTCTCTCCTTCCAGTAACATTGTGCACCCTGCACCATCAGCTGGCGGCTCTCAGAGGGGATTCCCCCTCCACTTCCCTCGCTAGCTTGGCTGTCCATACCCCCAGCCTTCTGTTCTCAGCCAGTGGTGGTCCTGAGTGTGCAAGGCTGAGCTTCCCACAAGGACACCGTTTCAATTCTCCTTCAAAGGCAGGAAAGTAGGAGTGTGTTCAAAGCCATGCACAGTTTTTGTCACCACGAGTGAGTGAAAATATTTTGTTGTTGTTAGGAAAGTGCTGTGTTTCCATGTATCCTGCTGCTGTGGACCACTCAGATTTACAGGCTGCGATGGGTACTTCCACAAAATAGAGAGGCCTGGATAGCAAAAGGAGATCATATCCTTAGAAGCAGGACTGAATGGAGCAGATACTTTCTTCTTGAAATGTAAACTTCTTCAGTACTAGTTTTACATTTTTCTTTCTGTCCTATTCTTTCCTTTTCTTTACAAAGTGTAATTGTGGCCACTTGGCACTCAGCTGTTGTGGTTTGTTCGTTTTAATGCACACTAGTTGCAGGTTACCTGCTCCATATGCCTGCTGCATTTCACATGGACACAGTGCAAAGCTCAAGGACATTATTCAGCACACTTCAAAACTGTAGATAACATCAGGAGGAACTCAAGTGGGAAAAGCGACCTTGTTGCTCTCAGGTGGACCTCTCTTTACTAATCAGTATTTTCAAGGATCTAGGCAGAAATACTACTGTCGGTCAACATATGTGTATATTTTCATCTGTCAATATCTTTAAAAATAAAGATTTGAGGACTAAAGGACAGATTTTGGATGTTAATATTCCTGAGTAGGATCAATGTGAGTATCTTGTGCCTGTAAAGAATTGTGGCCTAGATGGCATACACCCTCCCGTATCATTACTCCTTCAGGGAGACTGGGGCACAGGATCCTTCTCTCTTCATGTGTGTGTGTGTGTGTGTGTGTGTGTGTGTGTGTGTGTGTGTGTCTGGGGTCCAATACAGTACTTTCACACTGAACTACATCCTCAGCTCTTTTTTTTAAATTTTGAGACAGGGTCTTTCTAAGTTGCTAAGCTGTTGGGCTCAGACTTGTGATCCTCCTGCCTCAGCCCCCCAGAGAGCTGGAATTACATTTGTGTGCCATCCAGCCAAGCTCCACAGCACATCTTTCAGAAAGAAGCTGAGTCTCTGCCTTCAAGCAACCCTCGTCCTGTAGCAGACCAGGAAACTGCTGTGATCCCCGTGTGTTCCCATGCTCCCACGTGAGGGACACGATGCCAGGGAGAGATTAGAAAGGAGTTGCTTAGTCTTTTCCCTCTATTATTTTTCACAAACATTGTGTGTATTAACTAATAAAATTAAGCACAGTTTCAAAAAGAAAGTTCTTAGCACAAGTGTGCAATACATAACAACCGTGTTGTGTCAGAGAAGGGGTACACAGAGCATCAAACATCCCTTGGTTTTCTTCCCTTTCCTCCCCCACCTCTCCCTCTCCCCTTCTCCCCTTCTCCCTGGATCTCTTTCCCTCCTCCAAAATGTCTTGAGACCATAATGATAAGGGTGATAAATTCGATCCAAAGTGCAAGTACTGCATCCTTTCTCAAGTATGATAAACCCAAAATAGAATAAAGAGCAAAATAATGGTGAGCTGGCTGGAGAGGTCTTTCTGCAGATTAAAGTTGATCACCGTTAATGCCGACGAGGCTGTGGGGACAAGGCAGCCCTTCAGCCCTACTGTTGCAGGGAATGCAAACTGGTACCACCAGAAATCACTGTGGAGGTTCCTCAAAGCGCTAAGAATTACTAGAAATTAGAAATTCCATATGACCCAGCTATTCTTCCTCCAGCCATCTTCCTGAAAGAGTTAAGGGTGTGATATTACACTCCTGCATGCGTGTGCATGCTCATAGCAGCACAATTCACAGTAGCTAAATCGGGAAGCAAACAGGTGAAGGGATAAAGAAAATGTGGCATTACACACAGCGGAGCACTATGCAGCCATAAAGAAGGGTGAACTTGAGGCATTGGTAGGAAAACGGACGCACTGCGAGACCGTCACATTCAGTGAAATAAATTAGACGCACAAGCTGAAATATTTTATGATTTCTTTTATGTTAGGAACCTGAAATATAAAGAGCAACATAATAGCATACAGGAAGATTTTCCTCCAATGGGGATGGGAATCAAAAATGGAGGGAGGGGGGAGAGAGGGGATGGAAAAAAATAATTTGAAGAAAAAACGGAAATAGATTGAGACTGGGCAGGGGACCCCGAGTTGTAAGTAGTGGGGAGAGCGGGGGGGGGGAGCAGCGGGTGGAGAGAACCTCAAGATGTGCGAGGAGTGCCCTACCCCCCACTCTCTACATCACACAGTAACGCTGCACGGAGAGAGGACGGGGCAGAAGGGGAAGGAGGCTAGAGGGGCCCGCATAGCAGGCGTGGGACAGAGCCCGGCAGAGCGCAGTTCAGAGCCTTTCCTTCCTCTTCCCGCAGCGGAGTGGGGCACTTAGCAGTGCCCAGCGTGCACAGGACCTGCACAAGTCGGCGCTCAGGGGACGCCGGCGTCCTCTTGCAGAACTCGCCTACGCCTCCTGAAAGCCGCCAGTGCAGGGGGAAGGGAAGTCAGCGCTACCCTGGGTCCCTTCCTGAACCCGAGTATTTTGAGTGCTGCTGCCTTTCTTCCTCACAGAGCGCGTAGGCCAGAGTCTCACTGCAGAGTCCCTGGTTCTCGGAAACTGGAGTGCTGGCAGGGTCACCTCTCTTTTGTTACTATGGTGACCTCCAGATGAGAATCTAACCACGCGCTGGGCGTGGAAAGGGAAGCACTTCGTGGCTTCAGGGCACTGTGTTCTGGCCTCCTAAGCACCGGGCAAACCTCACGAGGCCAGTGTGCATCTCAGGGACTCTGAGAGTACCCCTCCCATAATCAGAGCCCACTGTCTAACCATCGCGGCCTACTGGGGACTCGGGCCCAGGCTCATCCTGAGGGCTGCAGCTTTCTCGCCCCTGCTCCAGTGCTGTGGGGGCGGCATTGTGGCCAGAGCCCTTGTTTCTTGGGTCTCAGCAACCTCAGCTCTCTGATCAGCGTGCGCACGGATCAGTCGTGTTCACAGCTCTAACTTTGTGCATCCAGGGTTGGCACAGCGTAGGAGGCTAGAGCTGGAGACGTTTTGAAAAACGCATTCTGGTTTGCTGGCCTTGGTTTAAGATCCTTAGGCCACGGATCTGAAAGGCCTGGAGAGCTGAAGGACACCCGAATAACTGTGGCACTCTCCACCTCGTTTCTGATGCATTTGCCCCTTCTCTAACAGATGGGCATTTTCAGCTGGGGTGGTCCTCGCACTGATCCTGTGCAGCGTTTTTAGTGAGTCAGATTAATGTGTTGCAAAGGCATAGCTGAGACACTTTGAGACTGGAGATGACTGAAGAAAGGAATCGGTAGTGACTTATTTGCTACCTCCTTAAAACTGAAATTCTAAAAGTGACCAGTTTAGAGCAGTGAGTGGTGGCAGACCTTATCATCCCAGCATGGCGGAGGCTGAGGCAAGAGGATCATAATAAATCTGAGCCTATCCTGAGTCATCTGTCAAATTAAACCCATCTCAGAATTAAAACAAGAAAATCAAAACAGAGCTGGACATGGAGCTCAGTGCAAAGGGCCTGGGGTTCAATACCTAGGACATCAATCACTCATGCTTTGAAATATCTTAACAAAATCATTATTTCACTGTGCTCGTTGGATTTGCTTGTGTTCGTTTCTCATGACTGTTTGTGTACAGAGTAAGATATCTGAGGCACTTTCATTTTCAGGTGGCAATAATTTAATATTAGAGCTTGTTCAGCAGATATGTCAACCTACAATTGTCATTTTGATCTTCATGACTATTTTATCTCTCAGCTTTTTAATTTAAAAGAATTACATAAGAGGCTTACGGAACAAAGAGGAACTCACCAGTCTCTTTCTTTTACAACTGCAATTACAGAATTACATTTCCAGTGATCTGCAGCGGCACCACCCCGGGAGAAGTGGGAGGGACCTGTCAGGCTGCTGAAAAGTTGCGGCATCTTTGACCCACAAGTGCAGGGGAACAGCCAAGCTGAACTTGGGGCTGTGACATATGTCTCCTGCCAAAGGTGTTTTTCTTCCCATTCTTATGATGGACAGACAGAAAGAAGCCCTTTAGGAAGAGGTGGTATAAGAACGCTACAGAGGTATCGGATGACAAGGTGAAGGGACTGTCATTTCTCCTGTGAAGTGGGTTCTCTTACATTTTATATTTTAAGAACCAATACTAGAAGAAAAGAAAAGTTCATAACAGACTTGGTGTCATTCAAAGCAGCTGTAAAGTCAGAATGAGAGAGTGGATGCGTTCTGCGAGCCCTTTGACAAGAATGCGCCGTCCTTGCCCCTTCGCTGACAGCTTAGAACAACATTGCTGTTGCTGTGCAGACCACGTGGGGCAGAGCTGTGCTCAGCCAAGTCCCTGCTTAGGGTGTCCAGTTGTGTCAGGCACCAGCCCGAGCTGCAGTCTCACTCAAGCTCCAGCAGAAAGGACTGCACAGTTGCTCCGGCAGTTGGCAGAACTTGGTGCCTGTGGTTGCAGGACTGCAGGATACTGCTGCCTCTTGGCTAGAGTTCAGCCCAAGTTCCTAGAGTCTGTTTGGGGTTCCTTCCATATTCAGGATTCCAGGAAGGCAGAAAGCCACAGAAGGAAGAGTGCAGAGAGGCATGGAGAGTGGGCAATGTGGGTGACATCTCCCGCCTGTCCCTGCCCACGGTCCCATCGCATTCCCATGGGAGAGGTAAGCCATCATGCAAGGACACCAGCATCAGCAAGCAGTGTGGTGCATGGGGGTTGCTTTCTGAGTCCATTCACCACAGTGCTCTAGAAAACTAGAAGAAAATGCACACAGCCAATATGCCGGGAGTCCCGGGCCTGACCACAGATGACCAGTAAGGATAAGTATGATTTTATATAACAAGCTAAGTAGTATATGTAGGAAAAGATCCCCAGACATAGTGATCAAAAAGCAGGAAAATGACACTGCCACTTTTTTCACAGTGTGCCTGTGGAGCTGCCACTGATAATAGCCTGCATAGTAAGCATGTGGGCAGAACCCTCAGGTGCGGCCTGTGTGCACTGGGAACATGGAAGTGGAAGGTGGCATGTGAAGGGTAACTCTACACCCATCGTGTCCTAAGCTGTCAGCCATGTAACTCGGGGGTGCAATACGTCCCTCAGAAGCATATGCTTGTTCTTTGCTGCACTCTCTTCAGTATTGAAAAATTGGACAGAGCTTAAATGTCCATTATTTTTAAATGGCCAAATGGACTTGTGGTGCCATACCATATTGTTTGCATGGAGGTGTTGTCATAGTAAAGTGTTAAGCTGAACATGAGAAGTCATACATGCACCACTCTCCACGTGGGACAATAGGCTGCTTCTACACACACAGGTAGAAATAAGTGAAAACTCTCCCACGCCACAGCATTGGCACACAAATCTTTTTTGGTTTTTTGAACCACTATGAGAAGCACATCTAAAAACCAGTGGTTCTTAAGTTCTAAAAACTATCCCCCAAAATATTTCTTTTTTAAAATGTGTTTTGTTTTAAAGCAAATAGTACAAAAACAAAAAGAACAATAGCAAAATGCAAACAAAACAAAGCAAGGACATCAAAATGATACAAGGTTTCAAAACAAATGATATCAAAATATTTCTTATCAGATCACAGTGATGGGCAAAGAGAAAGATTTATAAGATTTTTGAACCTCAAAGGGTCTTTGGGTTTTTGAATTAGTAGGTCCAGTTACCTGGCTCACTTGTGCCCCCAGTGAAGGGCCGTCCCCTGATCTATGGAGCTAGGGAATAGCTCTCTGAGAGCTCATGGGCTCCTGAGGGGCCTGATGCCCTTGCCCAGCACAGCCCATGGCCCTTGTCCCCTACTTGTCCTGCGTTCTGTGTGCCTCTTCCACTCATGACCTTGACTCTCCTACAGCTTGACTGACCATCGCCCACCTGCTATGAGATAACTCTGGGAAGAGATGTGTGGCAGGAATAAATGTAAAGCCTATGGTTCTCCTGGTAGCTGGAGATGCCCCTCACTCATGTGACCCTGATGCGTTGGGGAACCCAGGGCCCCACCTGGCACCCTGGGACCCTCAAGAGAAGTGTGATACAAGATCCAAGACTTTGCAGGTACTTCATTCAGGCCCTTTCCACTGATTTTCTTTTTCCTGTTTTCTTGGTACCAGGAGTCGAACTTAGGACTTTGCACTTGCCAGGTAGGCGCTTGTGCCACTGAACTGTATCCCCAGCCCAAAGCCATTTCCATTGAAAGCACACTGCACAGTGCTATGGTGTCTGGTGGTTAAGACGTTGCCTGTCAACAGGGCTTGAACCACACATTTGTCTTTACAGAATATTTCATTTCGAAGCTCTCAGCACATTAAATTTTACTGCACCCACCTATTTCACTTGTTAGGACTTCTCAAATTAACACATTGAGGTGACTGCATTTCTCAACTCAGTGCTTGCAGTGATTCAGCTGCTGTTAAGGAAGTGGGATGTGGATCATGATTGAGTTGGCAGCTCATGTCTCGGACAGACATGGCTCGTCCTCTTCCTGTGTGCTCAGGGGTCCATGCTTGAGAGGATGAACCCACTGTGTGAGAGTCACAGCATTGCTCTTGGCTGAGTGGCTGAGCAGGGAGTGACACACGCCCCTCCTAATGTGTGCCATTGGGAAATAGCGAGCTCTTTTTGGGAAGATACCTAGAAGGGTGACAGGGGACATAGGAGTGCATGAGTTGCTTGTGTTGAATGCAATGTCTAGCGTTAGTTTTCTGAGAAATCTCCACATAGTAAGTCCTCAACTTATGAATGAGTTCTGTTCTAGGAAACTGTTCTTAATCCAATAAAGTGAGTCTTACTCTGCAAATTCCCCAGCTCGAATGATCAGAAGTTGAGAATTTAACTGTTACTGATTTCCATAGTTGTTATGCCAGTTTATACTCCCACTAACAATGCAGGTTCCCTTTTTATATCTCAGCCTTACCAGAACTTGTTACTATTTGATTTCTTGATTATGGCCATTCTTGCTGGTGTAAGATGGTATCTCAGTATTATTTTAATTTGCATTTCTGTAATGGCTAGAGGTGGTGAATGTTTGTTATGTATTTTTTGGCCATGTGTACTTTTCCTTCTTTGAAGTGTCTGTTCATTGCAGTTGCCCATTTTTTGATTGGGTCTTTTATTTTGGGGATCTAATATTTTGAGTTCTGTATATATCATAGGTACTATTTCTCTGAGTGATTTATAGTAACAGTGTTTTGCCTTCTGTAGGTTGTCTGTCACTTGGTTGGTAATCATTCTGTACCACAGACTAATAAAAATAGTGAGCTTTCAGACGCTGGGTTTCCACGTCTCTGCCAAGAGGGTGCCAGCTGAAACCAATATTGCAAGGACTTGGGGACTGAGCACGTGAGGAAGCAGGAAGTGCCTGGTTAACCTTAAATAAATTTTAGTGACTATTATCCTTTAGCAACTCAAAATCAATATCTCAGTTCTTTGAGATACAGTCTTAGAAGCAATATTGAGGTACATATTGTGTCTTTTCTGGAGAGGAATCATTTGTAAGTGGAGGTTAATAATTTTACTTTATATACTTAGTATTAAAATGTTTACCCTGTTTTTTTTTTGTTTGTTTGTTTGTTTTTGCGGTACTGGGGATCGAACTCAGGACCCTGCACTTGCTAGGCAAGCGCTTATTCCACTGAGCTATATCCCCAGCCCTAAAATGTTTAAAAATAATATTAGTACCACCTTCTAGATGTTCCTAATATGTGCAAAATGCTTTTCCTATGCCTCATTAATTTTTGGAATTACATATTATTAATAAGGGTAAATGAGAGTTGATTTCTTTTTACTCTTTTTTGGTGAACATTTGCTGTACATTTTCCCATTCCTGGTGTGGGTTAGTGGAGTGCATTGCGCCTCTCAGTTCCTTTTTCCATCCTCTTTCTGTCCCTCCTTCCCTCCATTTGTTGATCTCCTTCTCGCTGAATAACAGCCATCTATCTACTTCCAATTACCAAGCTTTTATTTCACTTTTCATTTATTATTTGTTGGGTTTTTACTTAGTCATTTGAACTCATCCCTCAAATTCAGCTTAAATAACATGAACAAGTCAGACAGAAAGACGTGTTTTTAATATCCTTTGGGGACAGTGGTCCCTGAAAGTTGGAAACAACCATGAGAAAAGCAATAGCATAAAAGAGTAGAAACATTTACAGTGTACTTAGAAGAGTAAATCTGTGTAGATATCCCAGTGTGTTGACTGTGAAACCCCGAAGGGAAATGGGACTCTTTGTCATCTGAATGAATTCATTTCTTTTTCGAACTACTTAATTTTCACCAAGGCAAGTATCTGAGGCCACTTTTGGAGAAGAATATTTGAAGTGATCAGATTTGCAACTGAACCCTTTGAAAGCACAGCGAGGTTCCTTACTTAGTAGGCAGTGCAGTCAATCTATAGTGTTTGGGGACGTGAGAACAGTCAGTGGAACTGGAGTCCCTGGGGTCACTGAGGTCTTTAGGACCCAACCTCCTGCCACAACTTTGCTCCCCTTGCTGCTTCCCCAGCTGATAGTGATAGAAAGCCAGTGTGACCCTGCCTTGTCCTGCTGGCTGAAGGTTCCCGGTTTCTATCCAGCTCAAGCCAGAGGGCCCCTTGAGCTCAGAGCCACCGGGCACTTGCCTGGGGCTCCATGTTGGATACCTGTGTTGAGATGTGAAGGCGGAGCTCCTTCATGTGGGATCACTAGTTACAAGGGCAGAAACAAACCCCAAGTTGTAACTGTTGGAAGGAACTGATTCTTGCAGAGCCACACCATGGAGACATTTAGAATGGGCAGAGTAGAAACCAAGTGACCCTTACTCAGACACTCCTGAAAGGTGGGGAGGCTGTGTGTGGCTGTCAGAGGAAAGATGGTCTTACATCAGCACAGAAGCCCTGAGATGGAGCACTGCAGGGCCGGCCAGGACCTATGATGTTGGCAACTTGCGGACACAGGAGTGCATTAGTTGCTTAGTGTTGGGTGCAAAGGGACCATTTGCCATTTTGTTAGTGCACTATGTTCCTAGCTGGGCAGTTTACTTTTTGGTTAAGGTCTTGCCTCGGGTGCTGTTGCTTCTCCTCAGTGCATTACTCCCAAGCCTGTGCCAGCTTGGGCTGTGCAACTTGGGTTTCAAAGAGGTCACTTTGGAGCTGCTCCCTGCATCACTTGGACAGGTGTGTCCTGAGCTCTCAAGATTGCATGCTGAGAAAGATCATGACACAGATGTACTTGTAGGAGATCGACTTCTAAGAGCACAGCCTGTCGGGCCAAATGAGGAGCTGTCTGTGTGATCACCCAAGTTGGACATTTTCACGCCCAGAAGAAAACAGACGAGCCCAGGAAGAGGAGACGTTCCTCGTAGTGTGCCACACGTGAGCCCACACATGGCCACTGCCTCTTCCTTGCAGGACTCTCTGTCTGTGCCCTGGAGTGAGCCACACAATGTTTGTGGAGAGCGTCCCTGTGTTTTCAGTAAAGCTTACCCTGGCAGAACCTTTCTTTTCATGTTTCAAGGAGCCAGATTTTCAGTCTCACCGGCCAGATTATTTTATGCTCTTGCTCGGGTCCTCTGTAAGAACTGTCATCAGTTAGTTACAGGTGTCTTCACAGGCAGAAAATAGCCAGTGAGTAAAAGTACAAAAGGAAAGGTGGGTATTCCGGGCAGTGTTTAAGGACATGTGGGATTCATGGAAGCAGTCCAGTCCACGGAGGACACCAACATGCCCACTGGTATGCAAGATGTGTGGCTGTCAGCACATTCTGCCTTCACCCTGGGCAGGGCCAGGACAGAAAACAACTGGTAAGTCGCAGACTTGGGAGGAAAAGATGGCACCATCTGTCTGCATCTCAGATGGTGACATGCAGATTTCTGGATTTCTCTGTCTTCACATCTGACCAGCAATGTATCCGACAAATCTGTGAGCATAGGTGTGCTCAAGTGGCTCTCAAGTGAACATTTAATAAAGAAAGAAACAGCAAAGTGATGTGCACTCTACCTTCACATCAGATGTACTTCTGAAATGATACTAGTTTCCCATAAGGACAGGCCGGACATAGGGATAGAGCTTATTACATAAAATTGTGCAAACGATATACCATCTCAGCTTATTTAGGATGGTGGAGGTAGTTGGAAATGAATTTCAAAGTATGATGTATTTATTTTGCAGCTATTTATAAATGATTAGGTTTTTTGAAGCTACTAAAATTCAGACTGAGGAGTTTTAAATGCATCGAATTTATGTATGCAAAGAGCTAACCCAGAACACTATATAATATTATGGGGGCACTATGAACTCACTTTTATAAATTTCATTATAATCCCTTTTAAGTGCAATGCTTTTTGCATCTTATTAATATCCCTGCAATGAATTAGTAAGTCATGTACATAAAGGAAATAAATATTTAAAGACACAGTGAAGGAGTTTAAGAGAAGGGATAGCTGCAACTATAGGGAAAGTAGCCTAAATATTTGCAAATTAACAAGGAAAACATCATCCTGGTTGGCTCTAGCCTACAACTGATAATCAACCGATTGCTGACCCCTCTGCTGGGACAACTGTACAACAGCTATCACCAGCAACTATACAACAGTTCCATCGCGAATCTGAAAGGGATAAGTGTCCACCGTACAACTCTACTTTATTCAAGCAGGCTTTTCCTAGTAGATAAAATCACTTTTCATCAGACAAGGCAATCTGGGAAACAGAGGAAGGAATATTTAATCCCTGCCTGACTGGCTCATCTTGGACTCCTCTGAGCTGCAAAAACAATACTCACTCTGGTGTTTTTTGTGCATATTATTGCAAATAATATATTGTTTGATTCTGACCCTGGATTGTCATAGTCCTTGCAGTCCAGTGCTGGCCCAACATCTTGGTCACACAGTGCATTGATGAAGCCCTGAGGTATTGGGGGGGCATGTGCCCTCTGTGGTCCCAGGCTTAGGTCACTGTCACCGCATCTCAGAATGTGACCTGTTTTGTTCAGACACGGTCTTTGCACATGGCACCTACAGGAAGGGCATCTTTCCTAAGTTCTGCTGTGTTCTAGTTTGGGAACTTCTCTTTTTTTTTTTTTTTTTTTGGCGGTACTGGGGATCGAACTCAGGACCCTGCGCTTGCTAGGCAGGCGCTTATTCCACTGAGCTATATCCCCAGCCCATAGTTTGGGAACTTCTCGATCTCCAGTTCCTGAAAGGAATTGGTTTTGGACCGTCTGTTTTTAACTCTGACAGTCTTTGATTTGTGTTCTAACTATAGCAGCAATGACACTAGTCACTGTGTTTCCAGTGGACAGAAGCAGAGGAGCCTAACAGGGCCACTTGTAGCCAAGAGTTAGGAGGAGTATGTGCTATGCGTGTTTTTCTTTCCTTTTTAAATAATCTATAGTCTCCTCAAATGATATTTAGCAGAGGTTTACTTTAATGTGTATAAACCGAAATTAATTAATGAATATTTTTTCCTGATATTTGCACAAATCCTGTGAGAAATTGAAATCAGCATGGAACACTTGAAGTGTCGGGGCTTCCTTTGTATGCTGAGTCACTGGGACTCTTGATTACCAAGGACCTTCATTGTGTGTGCCTGCTTCTCTTGGAAGCTGAAGGTTACTGTAGTAGACCCCCACCCATGCCAGCTTGTTGCTAGGTGTGCAGGCCTTCTGGTGGAGCTGTAGGAAAGACACCCACTTTCCCAGGGACTGTCATGTCTGCTTTTGACTCACATCTTCCATCTAAACACTTTCTCTTCTTCCTAAGGCTCTAGTACTAACATTAACAATCACATATTATTAAGAGGACGTTTAGACACTCATAACATAGTTATAGTACTTAATAGTGCACCGTGTCTTTGGGAGACAGCTCAGTACTATACTTTCTCCTACCATATTTTCCTGATCAAGAATTGGAGGCTCAGGAGTCCCCTTGCCTGGCACACGTGTTCTGAGTGGCAGAGCAAGAGTGAGGGCTTTTCAAGTTTTGTCTTACATGCAAGTCTCCAAGTCTGACCTTTACTTTTCCAGTGGCAGAGTCCTGCCACAATTTAAAAAATTTTAGGACCCTTTGTTAATGTCTATTGTTGTCTGGTGAGATGCTGACTAGGGCCTTTTCCTGAAGAGTTGTACAGGCTGAACTGGCTTTCGAATTATTTTTCTCCAAATCATTTCCCTCCATGATCAATCTCCCTCAACATCTAATGATGTGTTTAGTGTGATGTAGAATCTTCTAGATTTCTGCCAAAAATGTAAATATGTCTAGATGCCAGGTGTACATATTGGAAATAATCAGGGGATGCCTATTAGTGCTATAACTAAGTGCTGACCAGCATGCTAAATCCCGAGACTGTGAAGTGATGTTTGTAAGAATAAAACCCAGCTCAGGAAAACCAAAAGCATCTTACTCTAGCCTGCTTCATTTTAAATCATTTGCTTCTTATTTACTTAATTTTTTATCTTAGTAACAAGTAGACTTTGGGAAAGCTTCATTCAGCCAAATAAACATGTTAGATTTAGGATTAGACAGGAGCGGGATTGCTGGGCTCACCTCGGGAGAAGCAGCAGTTATCATGGCAAGGACCCTCAAGCTTCCTTTCACATCTCTGGGTGACTTAAGCATAATGGTACAGGTCTGTAATCCCAGTACTCTGGGAGGCTGATGCAGGAGGATTGTGAGTTCAAGCCCTCCTAGGAAATGTAGTGACTTAGTAAAACTTTGTTTCAAAACAAATTAAAATTTCTATTTGTAGAAGTAATTTTAAAATAATTTGTATTTTATATATAAATAATATAGCATAATATAACACCTGTGTGCCAGCTTTCATTCCAAAGATTAGGATTATGTGGGAATATAGTTCAATGCAAGTATACTGGGTTCCATCCCCAGAAATGAAAAGAACAGAACACAGAAACAAAACAAAAACAAACCATAGTCTGAGTGAAAAACAAATAGATAAATGCATATAAACCAGCCTGCTTTCAAAGTATGCATGAGCTCAAAGGGCTGAGGGTAAGGGAAGGTGCTTTTCCCACACAGAGTGCTCTTAATGGCCGCTGGGTATCTGGACAGATGCTGGAGCCTGTGGGGAGTGGAGGGGTCGAGAGTGAAGGGAGAGGTTGATCACCAGGCACAGTATTCCAATACATGCTCAGATACATGCTGCAGTGGATGAATGAAACTTATGAATTCAGAGAGGACTTGCAGTCAGTGTCATGCTTAACTACAAAACTTTTTGAGTGCTCACTGCACTGGGCGGGCATAAAGTCTGCAGACTTCCATAGACGTCAACAAGCTATCCACAATTCCATATCAGTTTGCAAGGGACCATGTGTAATTATGTGCTAGACAGAGCTCTAGAACCACAGCTGGAGAAGGTAAGACTTCAGTACACACAAATGCTTTTCTACGAGTAAACTCAACCTATACTACTGAAATGATCTCAGATGTTAAGGGGATTAACTTTACTAAGTGCTGTTTGCGATACTTCCAGTGTGGTGCTAGTTCCTAGGACTACAGGAATGAGATGAGGTCCTTAGGGCACTGTACTTGTGAGCAGAGTAATCCAGAAATACTCTGGTGAGAGAACCAGCAAGTTTGGATAAATACCTCTCCAGAGGCTGATTCGGTCCCCGCTTTTGTGGGGCAAATGTGTATGGAGCTTCATTTTTGTCCCATGTGTTGGGCAACATCCAGGAGGTGGAGTGATTGACCGCATCATGTACAGCTGTGGGCTCCACGTCGCTTATAACTGAGCTAAGAAGGGATGGTGTAGTGCTGTCTCAGGAGCTAAGTCACCCTCCAAAAGCAAGACTTTTCTATTTAGGGTCCTTGAAAGAAAGTCTACATGTTTCTATGAATGTTGTCTAGTGACTGTTGTCAGGGTTTTATGACCCTCTTAGGGGATAAAATTGGCGTTCTTAAGAAGCCAGGGTCTCCATGCCTGTAACTTCCCCATGCCTGGTGCTCTTCTGCGCTAGGAATTGTATTTAATTGCTTTATTTTTGTCCTTGGCCTGAAAATAGTTGAAGATAAATACTAATGCTTTCATTTCCTCTCAACTTTTTTTTTTAAGCTCCTAAAGACTTTTTTCAACTGTTGGTGGCTACTTTATAATAAATATTGATCACCATTAACTATGTATTGACCCTAAAATACATGATGTTGGCTTTCTATGCAGTAATTTAATGGAGATATGTTGTAAGTGCTCATGTAGTAGAATAACTGGGATAACAAGAGTTTACTGACCATTTCTTCATACAAAGAAATCAGCCAGAGAAGGCAGTTAGTTTTGAATTGTCTGCTTTCATTTATAATAATGGGGCTCACTCTAATTTTAGAGGAAATATGGCATATAATTGATAATATTTGTGAAATATAATTGCAGAAATTATGTTAAAATATTTTCTGGCACGTGTGAGGAAATAAGAATAGTATTATGCATTTTTGTGCATGGGTTTGCGATTAGAAATTATAGTCTTAGAATGCGTGATAAACAGACTAATGCTAAAAACATTTCTGACTGAAAATTCAATAAATTAAGTTGGATATAAATAAATCCTCCTTCCTTCTTTAGTTTAATAATAACTATGGCAAGGAGCACCTGTGTGCCAGCTTTCATTCCAAAGATTAGGGTTATGAAAATTTAAATTCTTACAGTGTTGAGAGGAAAGTTCATTCAGTTAAACATTCTTTCCTAAAGTGGATTCTATTTCTGCCACAAGGTTGCTGAGATTGATTGTTTTGTAACACTAGAGTTAATTCACTATTCAGCCCTGAATGTGGAGGAAATCCATACTGGAACCATTTTTAAGATGTTTATGTGAAAATAATATGTACTCACTATCAATGTGTGCTATAGGTCTTGGTATCATTAAGGCTCATTTCCAAACAGGCCGTCTTCATGTCAGGCTGCTTTTTGGCTTTTGAGCCAAAAAACTATAGTTTATAAGAACAAGAACAGACCCCAGGTTTTAGTTTATTTAAGGTCTTAATTTTGCATTTGAGAAAATTAAGATGGAGGAAAAATGGGAGATGGTGCAGACAGAGGGGAGACTTTCTCTTAGGCTCAGGGCATGCTCCTGACTGTGGCTTCTCTAGCTGTGCCCTGCAGGGTGTCTGGGTGCAGTTCTTGCTGTCCTTTTTGAACAAACATCTTTCAAGGAAGATGGAAACTTGTGTTACAGTATTGTGCATTTTAGTAAAAGATTTATATAACTGCCTCCAATCTAAGACTTTTACTTTGGCAACTAGAGCTAGGGTTTTACCTTGTTTTGGAGTTTCTGTAGTTGGAAAATTATAACTTTTTGATTTTATTTAAAAAGTCACAAATCAGTGCCAGTGGTTTTGTCAGACTCAGTGTTGGAGTTAAATATTTTTTAAGTTATTTTTTTCATGGCTATTTAAGTACTTTACAGTGTATTTAAATAACATAATCATGCAAGCTTTCTATTACTTCATATAGCAAATTATTTACTCATAACAATTTAAATACTTTGTGGTATATTTAAGTAGCACAATCGTAAGCTTTATATTTATTACTTCATATGGTATAGCACACACTGATAAATCAAAATCAAAATCACTAATATTTATTGTTCATATTATGTTGCACAAGGACAAGGTGGTAGATTTTACAGCTTTAAAGCATTTTTTAGGATACTAGGTTTGTAATGCAGCCCATATATGAATTGTTACATTGTTGTTATATACAATGTTTTTCAAGAATTGTGCTTGCAAAGTTGATGAAAATAAAAATAATGACAATATTTGCAATGATAGCTGATGACACTCTTGAATCTTTTTGTTCCAATTATTTTAATACACATTCTATTTTAATACACATTTTCTTGCAGCATTTATTTATCTGTGTTTTACACACAAGTGTTCTGGTTTTTTACAGACAGGACAAAAGCGCTTAGATATCTCCCAGCTCCTGAAGTAAGTGAAGGAGAGAACCAGGCGTAGGATTCAAGACTGAAGTCAAGTTCTCCTCCTACGCTGTTCCTCCAGTCTTTATTGGAGGAGGACACCCCTTCTCAATTTTAGTAGCATCTTAACGTAGAAGTAGCTTCACATTAATT
The DNA here is from genome assembly GCA_004027595.1 of Dinomys branickii. Taxonomy (NCBI): domain Eukaryota; kingdom Metazoa; phylum Chordata; class Mammalia; order Rodentia; family Dinomyidae; genus Dinomys; species Dinomys branickii. The sequence continues at coordinate 56,473 of PVLD010003369.1, read as the reverse complement.
TTATGTGAAACTGAATAATGTTATTTTTTCATTTTGACCATTACACTGCAATTAGATTTGTAAATATTGAGTAATTAACAAATGTATAAGCCGTAGAAAACATGGTACACATCTAAATTCCACATTTTTTATATGTATTCAGTGTTGACCATAATATACTTAAAAATAAAACCCCAAGTGAAGTTAAGTGTCTCAGATCACCATGAGTTTGAGGCCAACCTGGGTTACATAGTGAGTTCAACAACAGCCTGAACTATATATTGAGACCCACACTCAAATAAAAAAGTAACTGTCTCAGCCATTTGTTTTTTAATGGCACTGCATTCTATCAGTTTGAGAGACATAAAATTCACTATCACTTGGGAGAGATTTTAAAATTAGATTATGTTAAAATTATAGACAGAAGCATCACTTCCTTTGAAGAAAATGAAAACAGTAGACTTCTGTTGCATAGGAGAGAATGGTGTGGGTCCTCATGACCCCAGGGTTCTGGCACACTGGACATAGATGTCCCCAAAGGACCCATATGCTCTGCAGCATAATTCAGGTATGCTTTAATACACCGTAGTTTTTAAGATGGGAGTTGGATCGGACTCTTTAGATATGAAAACCTGTAGTTTGCTTGAGGTCATTTTTCTTGCTACCTGGCAGGTTGGGTGGATAACAGATAATAGATGATAGGCAGACAGATCAGTAGATGATAAACAGGTAAGCGAGGAGACAGTTTTACACTGCAGCTCCGTAAAGTGCTGGGTGTGCACCTGTTCCCATTTAATCTAGGCATTATGACCCCACACAGACGGGGGTCCCTACTGAAGAGTATCAACATTCGGATATTTAGGGTGTTAACACCCCAGTTCATGAACGCTTCTGTTGGCAAACAGCTCCATTCCCAAATAAAAGCATTTGGCAAAATTTTGCTATGGTCTGTAAACTGTGCATCAGGTAACATGTATGACCAGGGGCATCTTCCCACACAAACACAGATGCAGCCATTTCCCCCAATCATAAAACAAAACAAGTTCATAAATTAGAATATCTTAAATACTCGTGTAGAACACTAACTTAGTCAGCAATATGCTTGTTATTTACATCATCAGTGTAGATGCCACCAAAGAACCACATGCTCACATACACGCACACACATAATGCCATGGGAACCAGTGTACCAGTCTATGCACAGAGATGTAGGAAATGAACGAGCTGGGAAATCCTACACATGCGTGGTGGAATTCAGGGTAGATTTTAAAGGATGAATAATGGTGTTCCAGGTGACAGGATACCGTTGGTTTCAAGACCACTATGTAGAAATGCATAAAGGCATGAACATTGGTGGATACTGACAGAAAGAATAAAGAAGAGTGGGTTATCTGGGCAAAAGGACAGCTGAGACCTCAGAGGCAGAGTGGGGCATGTGTGTAGAGCTGCTCAGGGCGAAGGTGACCCAAACCTGCTGGGACGGTATGCAGGGGAAGGAAGAGCTGCTGGACATTTTCAAGCAAGAGTAAAGCAGATTAGTTGGTTAACAAACAAGAAAACACATACCTGCTGCACATGGGACAGGTTAGGTAGCAAAAGCAAAACAGTGTGGACTTCTGGATGGGTGGTTGTTGAGTGTAGGGGGGGGTCTGCCCAAAGAGAACCTCACAGGAGCAGGCGGGGCGGCTGCACCTTAAGTAGTCTTCTGAAATCTCTGACAGTCTTCCTGGCCTGGCAATAGAAACTCTGGGGCCGTCCGTTCCACACAAACTTGTGACAAGATGCCACACTGGAGATTAATGGGCAAGGGAAAAGCCCACAGAAGCAAGAAAGTAAACCACAAAGAAAATACCTTATAGAGAAAAGGAAGCGTGAAGTTAACTTTTTTCTCTTTTCAAAAGTTGAAACAATTTGGATCCTACTCATATTCATCAGTTTATAAGACTGTGGGTGAAAATGAAGTTTTATGTTTTGCATTTTCTTATATCACAACCAAGATCCCTTTCCTAAGTATGGCACTTGAATCTCACCTACACTGTGAAGGTCACTTGTCTCTTCCAGTTGAATGGAAATCCCCTGTAGAGCAACTTGTTTTTCTCGGCTGACCTAAGTACTCTACTTTGGCTGGTTTGGTTTACTTTTCACATTCAGCTGTAGAGAATGATGCCATTTTGAAACTCTGACCATGTTATATCTCTTAATCATTTCTGTGTAAGAGAAGCACATCACTCAGTTATTTTCCTAAGTGTAAAGCATTCACCATTCGCACTGGCGGCGGTACTGAGGGTGGGCGCATCTTTTGAAGTGTGAAGGTGCTATTTCCATTGTTGCCTCTTCCTTTTGTACTGTGGATCTGCCTCCCTCCTGCTTTTAACTGTGCTTCAGCTAAAAGAATCACATGACTATGAGAGAGTTTCGTCACTGATGGCCTAATGTGCTGCTTAGGAAATGCAGTAGGCTTATTAGCATCTACGTAAGAAAACGATCTCAGATTCCTCCTCATGGAACTAAAATCATTTCAGGCCCAAATGTATGGACCGGGGGTGTAGCTCAGAGCCTGCCTGGCAAGTGTGAAGTCCTGAGTTTGACTGCTAGTACCAGAAACAAAAACAAAAAAGTAGTCCCAACTATAAATCTAAAGTACTATTTTGTGCACTAAACTCTGTCCACATGAAGACATTTAAGAGCAATATGCCAATTGGCATGGGGGAAAAAGCACTAGTTTAAAACTTAGAATAATGAAGCTGTAATTTCGGGAGAGCATGGATATAATGCACCTAGCATATGCCTTGGTGTGACTATAATTAAAGTATATTGATTAGTTTAGGAATACTTATTAATCATGTAATTATTCTTTAACATGTTACAGGTACAATGTCTTTATCACAGCTGAAATTGTTATTTTATTCCTAAGAATGCTTACAACTAATTGTGCAGTAGAGAAAAATTTAAAGATGATTAAAATGGCTAAAGATGACAGAGGAATTGATACAAACTCAATTTAAGTATTTTGTGGCTTTGATTCCTCACTGCTGTGCTGCCTCTTTACAAACAAATGAGAAGTAACAGCTCCCTGCCCTTAAATTATTCCTAGAACACAAGACGCCTCTCTTTTTGATTGATTCTTAAAAATTTTTTGAAGACAAGTTTATCTGCTCAAACATTTGCAATCGATGGCTAATTGAGCTCGCCCTTACCCTCCAGAGAACTGCAGATGTCTGGCCAATTTCTTTTTATGCAATAACACCAGAAGTACAAAATGACATAAAGTAAAATGGCAATTTGCAAAAGGCCAGAATTCTCTAAGGAATTTGCAACATTAGATTGCCAGTGCCTCAGTCACTGGGTTGGTATTTTTAACTGTGCTTGTGAATAAGGGAAGGATGCTCTTATATAATCAACTCCCGTTATTTGAAGGGTATGTTGACAGCGTGCCATGAAGTCTTTGGAGTTTTACAGTTTAAGTAGTTCTGGGTTATTTTTGGTCAAGGCACATGATAAATCAAATTCCATAATTCTTTTCAGTTTGTTTTTGAAATAGTTATTAGAAACATAATGTGTGTGACCTTATATACCCTGTATTTCCTTTTCTACTACCCTTTCTTTCCATGGTGAGCTCATTCTGTTTATCAATGAAAATGCACTTAAACTGTCAGGGACCCTGCCCCTCTCTGGCTATGGAGGACAGATGCCAAGAGTCTTACGTCTGCAGTCCCTGTCAGACAGAGTCTTGCGGTGTACCCAGTGGGGTCCAGAAATGAGAAAGTAAACTTTGGCCAAATACCAGGAGATGGTACAGAGCTGTCCCAGTTCTAAGTTTAATAACAGTGTGTATGCTTCAGCTAAAAAGACCTTCAGTGTCTGTCACTTGAACCTTGAGGGAAAAGAAAGGAAGGAAGAAGGATGGAAGGATGGAAGGAAACAAGGAAGGAAGGAAGGAAGAAAAAAGTAACTGTGTTTTACTGTGAAAAGTAAGAAGCATTTTCACTTTTTTGATGTCATTTGAATACACCCAAGCAGCTTTGCAGGAGATCTCTGAGCATGATCTCCTTGGCTTCTCACAGATAAGGGGTCTTGGCTGATTCTCTGCTGCTGTGAGGCTGAGCTTGGTCCTTTCCCCCAAAACCTGCTCCCAAGGTATTGGCCCCGCTCCCTGGCTAATATCATTGTCCACGCATGAAGGCGGAGGCCTTGAGACTCATCAGATTTAAAATATTACTGCACAATGCCCTCACCGTCAGAGGCGGATTTCAGCGTGACTTCTGTACTGCACATTCAGACTATAGATTTAGGCAGTAAATGTTGGTTAACTTCAGGAACAAACCTGAATTCTTATCATTCATAGAGGAAAACAATTCAGAAAACTTGTCACTCATACAATTTAAATGGTTTGGCAAAGCCACAGCTTGGGGTTGAAGTTTTGAGTCTGAATGTCTAGCTTTCTTGCTCCAACAAGCCATCTGTCTTTGGCATGACAAAACAATCCAGGTGAGTGGGTAACCAAAATGCTGAGGTAGATGAGCCCTGCATAGAATGGCTTTAAACGAATATATTTGGCCGCGATGTGAGGAACATGTAGCAAGTTCTGAGCATAGATTGCTTGTTACTCCACATAAAACACAGTAAAGTATTCAATGCTCAGAAATGTTAAATAATTGTTATCAACAGTTGCTTCATTTAATTTTAAAATTAAGAAACCCTTATCTCAAGAATCTATTTTTTTCTATGTCTGATAAGCTTGGTTTTCTGTATGTATTTTAAAACATATTTCTATATAGCACCAATTATTCATACTGCTTAATCTATTTGCCTAAATAGATATTTTTTAGGCCTTTGAAATATATTCTGTTCCTTCTTCTAACTATAGCAAAGTGCATATTATGGAAGACAGATTTGAAGTGAAGAAATGACCTGAAGCAAAAGGAGTCAATAGACAAGTGGCCTCAGGCAAGGCAAGGCTCAGGCTAATGTGGCAGGGGTGAATGTCCTGCAAGTCCCTAATGCCCGCATCCATAATTATGAATATACTTGGTACAATCAAAGCAGACAGCACTTGGGTTGAAATAACACCAGCAGCAATGCAGAAGAAGCAAAGTACACGGCGGAAGAGCAGCCCTCTCGCTAGCGTGACCGTGGTGTGATTGAATGAGAGTGAGTTCATGTTTAAGCTTCATTCAGGGTCCCCACTGAGCTCACAGGACTCAGAAGGGAGTGTTTCTGTTGGGGAAAGAAGTAGTACTGAGTGTGGGCAAGCCGCCTTTCTGCAGGGTGCTGCCTGCTATGGGTCATCTGTGCCTTAGTGCAGGTCCTTTGTGCCCCTCTAGCTTCTTACCCATTTCTTCTGGATTTGCTTCCTTACCCTAAAATATACAAACTCTTCGTCAAATCTTTGGAAACTCTGGGAGGAAGAAATGGGGACAACGGAGAGAATAAAGAACAAAATGAAACAAACCCAGAGACCAGGAAATGGCCTGCCCTGTCTCCCAGCCACCCAGCTCATCTGAATGTGCCTGCCCCTTCCTATCTGTGCGCCCTGATCGTGTAAGCTTTGACCCTCAGTAAGGCGGTGAAACCCTCAGAGTCAGCGTTAACCATTCCTTTAGTCCCACACAGATAAGATCACAAGCCACTTGATAGGCATTGGAAAATGGGGTATTTCTCCAACATTTGTCAAGAAGATCCCACTAACTGGCTTCCCCATAATAGGAACACGTTTAGTACTTGGATTGGCTGTCTTTTGGGGATTGCCATACAAATCATATTTTGTTACATGACTAGGAGGATCATAATCTGTGTTAAAATTATACGGTCAAAGATGAGCTGTGTACAGAAAGTAATTTCAACGTAACTTCTACATAAGTTAACGCTCACCTGAGGCCTCCCAAGTGCAGTAACTAAATGATAATAAAGACAAGGGTTTACATTTGTGAGGCTAAACAGGGTGGGTACAACAGCAAATAAGGACAGTGTCTTTGTGTTCTGGAAAATGGAAGACGAACGAAAAGATGGTAGTCTTATCAAAGCTCGTAGTGAGATGCCCTTAGGGGTTCTTCAGTGGAACTGCCTGAATTAGCTAGACAGCAGCATACCAGTTTACATTTTCCTAGGATTCCTCTTTATCCTGTTCTAAGTACAGAGCTGGAACATGAAACACAACTGTCCATATTGGTGGCATCAAAAACTCAAGTAACTGTTAATTCTTCCTTTGGTTTTATTCATGTATTCCTATTTTACTTCAGTACCTCTTTTCAGCCCACTAGTCCAAAATATCCTAGGGGGGACAGTGATCTTTAGAAAAAAATTCACATGAGTTTTCAGGGTATGACAAGCTTTACAAGCATTAAATGTACTATTTTTTTTTGTCCAAAATGTATCCATTATTTGGCAGAGAGTTTTGCAGTTTCAGGTTGGGCTGGGCTGTGGCTTGATAGCTGTACTGAGATGGTCACCCATCAAGCCTGAGGCACAGCCAGGTACATGGTTCCTGAGTTCATTTTAACATCCTAGGGGAGACTAAGTGTTATTTTTCTAAAACAGGAAAAGGTGGAGTGGGATGTTGGGAAAGTTATTGTTCTGAGGAGGTAAGACACCTCATCATAAATTGATAGGTCAACAGGTTTGTAAAAGGTAAGTTATTTAACTCTGTAGATATCTGGGAGAAGAACATTCTAGAAATAAGAAACAAAAGCCATGTTTTCCTGCAGGAAGCTGTCCAGGATAAGTTGGCTGTTAGAATTTGGGCATTTAGTGAGCTGGAACCCTTTGTGGGGTTTGAAATAAGGTAGACCAGATGGCTGCTAGGTTGAAATTAGATGAGAACATACAGGGCAAGTTGGGAACCAAGAGAGCCTGCTGGAACTGTACTGTGGATACACGAGCGAGCAGCGATAGTGCCTGGACCACAACACCACAGAAAAGCAGCGGAGGACATGACGGTCAGCCTGCAGTCATGCTTTGTGATGAAGCAAATAGGCCGTGCTGAGGGTGTGAGGCCCAGTGCATGCTGAATACAAATTCCTGTGAAAAAATCCTGGCATAAACAAGCCTGCTACATTTTCACTTAGCTGTTTAGAATTCATAACCTCAGACTCCTTTTCAAAAACATATAACAATCATTATTTGGTGGCATTAATGCTGTACAGAACATCCTTGGAAGTGCTGTCATAGAAACCAAGAAAATTTTCAATTTCTTTCCAAATTGTCATATAACATTTAAAATCTGTATGAAAACTAAGGACAGCCCCAGCTGTACTCCTCTAGGTAAAGAGATCTTCCGTTTGCTATGATATATGCTGCATAGCATAGTTTGATTGTCTCTGTGCAACCATGCAATTAAGATTCAAGATTTTAGAAATTTCTGACTTTCGGTTTTATAATTCTCACAAGACCTAAGGAAGCAGAGGGCAGCACTTTATATTTTTTTCTAAAAATATTCTTTTCTCTTTGTTGAATTAATAAGAAGTCAATAAATTATCTACTTTCTTTGACTAAAGGACATGCATTTTTCAGACAGTTGTCAAGAGCGTAAGATTTATTTTCTGCATGAAAGCTCTGCTTTCTTCACTTGTACTTTAAGACAGGGGAAAATTACCGATGACTTATAAAAAAGCTTCATTTATTTATTGAGTCACTAAATCTAATTAGGTCTATTATTCTTTAAAACTCCATGGTAACTCACAAAACCTGAAAGACTGATTCACACTGATTTCTATCCTTGAATAGCTGATTACTGTTGCAGAACTCAGAACACTGCCTTGCTTAGGAAGCTATTAGAATTTCTATTCATTTCAAGAGTTTATAAACTAACTATGGGAATATTTCTGGCTGAACTGTAATCTGCTCGATTCTGTAAGCTTTGGTATCTTCAGGGTTTACTGCATACCTCCCTTACCACTGTTAGTCTTCCTGTGCCTTTATTATTGGTTCACATGAAAAACATGCTCAGTGGTCATAAAAACTCACTAATTGTGGTTTAAAATAGGTGAGTGTGGACCAACCATATCAGCTTTAATTTGCTTTTGATAGTTAGAAATGCTTCAAAAAATAAAAATATTGTAGGTGTGTCAAACAGTTAGACTTTTATTGATCCTAATTTTCTAATCTCATATTGAATATGTTGCCTCTACATTAAACATATAAAGAACATAGTGTGGAAAAAGTGATCAAGCTGATCACCACTGATCAAAACAGAATGTGTGCTTTTAGGAATGAATGTCCTAAAGACACAAAAGCCCTCTTAATCCCAGAGATCCTCCTTGTGTTTTATGAGCTATCAAGTTCTCACTGCTCCATAATATCAAATGAATACTACAGATTTTTTTCTTCTCAACTTCGTGACTGGTACCATCTGTTGACATCACACAATTATGAGAAAAATAACATCTTACTAAGGAGAGAGAAGCAGAACGAGTACTTCAAGTAAATGACTAAAATACCTCTCCTCAGAGGCACTGGCTTCGTCAGTTCACACTTCCATGTTGCAAGGGCTGGTGCCGACACGTGTCTTCAGTTGTACTGTCAATCACTTAGCACACGCCGGTGAGGTCAGTTTGCTTCTGAGCTTTACATGAAGCACAGAGAGTCCTTATAGGAAAGGGAGGATCAGCATGATTAACAGAGAGCAGAACCCTACGGAGCCATTCTTTTTCCTATGTTTTTGGTTAATTTTGACTCTGGGAATATAAACAAAATGCAAATCTTTGGTGCATTTTTCTTTCATGTGAGGATCTTTGCAAGATTATTTTTAATCTCTCAGCAGCGCACTGATGTCACAATCATTTTCTCACATAAAACACTTTAGAAAAGTTGACAAAAAGCAGTTATCTCTACTCTGAGACATTTTTCTCCCCTGAAAGTATGGAGGGAACTCAGGCAAAAAAGGAGAAGGTACTTCTTATAAGGGATTTCTGAAAACGGTGACTATGTATTTGTGCTTACTTGGTTGTCAGAAGTCAATCTAGCAGCCCCCAAATTTACTCTTCTCTGCCACTTCCTGGATTGCTGCTGTTCTCCATGCATCATCAGCACAGTGGCGTCTGTGTGGATGAAGATTCCCAGGTGAGCCCTGGGATTCCTGAAGATAGCACCTTATAAGGTCAGTCATCTGACAGGCAGAACACCTTGCTGTAGGTGCATCTGCACACCAGGGTTTGTGTTTTTCAGGAACATTGTTCTTATATAACTGCCAGGCTTCAATGACTGTGAGGATCCTTGATGGCTCATTGCATACCTCACATATGTATTTCTAGTTTATCCAGCAGCAGTTCCCTGTATATGTTTTTCCACCTCTGAATTAGAAGATTCCCTCCCTTGTGTTTTCTCTACATTTGCAAGCTGGATATGACCCTGCCATGGCTGCCCCAGCAGTCAGGAGCAGAGGTAGGCTGTGCATAGGGTTGTTCCCTCTGCTGAATGCAGTGCAGACTGGCAGAAGTGAGAGCCGCATGGTAGAGACTGAGTTGGTCGGGGCCAAGACACCTGATGCAGTGATCCTCCCACCAGCAATGGAGTCAGAGTGAGGGCTGGGGGAGAACAGTGAAGGACCGCACAGGCCAAGTTTTCCAATCTGCTCAGTCTCTTTATCCTAAAATATTTTGCTCTGAGTTTGTACCTAAGATTGTGGGAAAAGCAGCAGTGTCATACTGAGGGTGATTGAGGGCTCATGGTGATTTTTCATTCAAGTCTTACTTTAATGCCAGCAATTTTCTATATTTATTCTATAATAGTTACTATACATAAATAACATAACATTTTATATAAGCAATTGTATGTTTGTAGTTGACATAATTACATTTATATATGGGTGCCTGTTTTGTTTTGTTTTGTTTTGTTTGATTACAGGAATATGTAAGAGTCTGTCCTTTAAATTACAGAAGTAATTTCCTTGGAGATTAATGGGGGCTGTAAAAATGTTAAATAACTTAATATAGAAGAAGACTCCAGGAAGTGTTCACTCAGCAAGGACAAGTAGCTTGTTGTCTGGGCTGGTAACTGGGCCACTCTCTCCTAGTGGGGTGGAGGTGGCACTGACTTGCCTCAGACAGATGCCAATGGACCCTTGCAATATTCAACTAGGTCCTCTGATGGGGACAATGTGAGCTCCCCTGGAGAGCAGATAACACAGCTCAGTCTCAAAGCTGCATTCACCAGTGTCACCTGAAGGGCTTTCCAAAAGTAAGGTGTAGGCCTGTGGAGTTCTGATAAAAGGCTGCTCCACTTTCTTGGGGAAAAGGCTTTGACTTACAAGTGTTTACCAGTTTCTGCATTGTAAATTCTCCCTGCCTGGCCAATCTAAAGAGACTGTCCTGTGCCATAGGGCACGGAGTTTGAAAGAAAGCTGACCAACCAGACCGTGATGTAGTTCGTCTACCAAACAGCCACAGTGGGGATCAATATCTTAGGTGTAAATAACACAAGGAGTAGTAAAAAAATCATAAGATGCAGAACAGGTGATAACTAATGACCTTGACTTTATGAACCAATAATTTTTATTTCATAATAAATCTTATATGCACATCCAAAAGAAAGACTCAAATATGATCTGAATGTGCATCTGTATACCTAAATTGTACTAATAGACTTAAAACAAATAAATATTGAAAAGTACTATCTGAATATAAAATAGAACCCTAAAAGGTCTCTTAACAATTTTATCTTTTCCCTTGCTGGTTTTTATTCATACATGATTTTACTACTTGATGACCACATTTGCATCTTGAACCATAATCTTAAATCACAATGATTTTAAAATAAAATTTATTTATGGCTTCTTTCCTGGATTACTGTGTTTCACAAATAGCTTACACAGTTTCTGGAAACTTCTGCCTCAGGACTAGATAGGCACTGGCTCCAGGTCACCACAGGGTTCCAGTAAAGTGAACTCCTGAGATTCTGGCTCCAATTCCCCTGTGACATCAATGCTTCCTGGGGTCAGAACATCTGACCTACAGCAGTTGAAATCAAGAGACCCTAGGCTTGTTTTTCCTTCTGAAAACTGACAGGAGAATCCCAGAACAATTATACAGGTCAAGTTTTAATAATAAGAGTGATAAAGACAAAAAAGAGCATGTTTGCCCCGATCATTGCAATCAAGTGTTTCAAAACAAACTCCCTGAGTTCCTGAAATGAGTGTCTACCATTTCATCTACTCCCAAGCAAAAGAGAAAATGGAAACTTTCCCTGAAACCCCAACACGAAACCTCTGTGTCGTAGTAATTGTGACTAGAAGTGCTGGTATCTTGTACTTTCTCTGCATGTTTCTATAGCATCCGTACCTTTTACTGTAGCTTATAGAGAATGTTTATAGTGAGGCACAATGTCACATGGCTATAGGCAAAGAACTCCAGGAGAGTGACATAGGGGCATCTCAGATTCAAGCCAGCACCAGGCCACTGACCGAATGTCCCAAACCAAACAGAAAAAAGGGCTGGAGATGTAACTCAGTTTTAATGTCCTCAAATCAATATTCCCCAGTACTTCCCATATGAACGCAAATGGAAGGTTTGCCCTTGATTGAGTTTTGTCCGATAATATGTCCTTTCTCACACTGTATAGAACTTCTGAATACATGAAATATATTTATCATGTAAAAGTAGGATTTTGTATAAGGAAAGTCAACTCTGGATGAATGTAGGGTTACCTTATAGCCTATTTTGTTACACCACATGACTAAATTCAGTCATTGAAATCAACAAGCAATGTCAACTCTCCAAGTTCTGCACAGTACATTCATTGAGTGCTAATCTAGAACCTAACAGCCTCCATCCAAAGAAACAAAGAAAGTAAACTTTAACTTTAGAATTACAAATGGAAATAACACCTTTTCACAACACTGCCTTCTTTTATTTAAAGCTTGTTAGTGTACTTCTGTTATAGCACTTACCACACCATGTCATAATTGGTAATTGTTGGTTTAAAAATAATTCCTTACTCTATGACTCCTCGAGGCTAGGGAACATGTAATGTGGTTATTGTTTGTTTATCTCACTTGCAGTGCAAAGTAATAGGTTGTTCATTGTTGTTTGTTTGAACTGGTACATGTAAGAATACGGAAGGGAAATATGTTTGAAAATCAGAGAAAGAAGATGGTGCTCACTTCTTTTCAGTTGACAGATGGCGGAGAAAAAGCTCTTTGTGCCATGTGTCTTAGCCTTGGTGGTGTTTCTTAGCTTCAAGGTACATGAGAGGCAGAATGGGGAGCTTTTATAATACCCAAGTCCTCTAGCCCTGCTTCTGGGTGGTCTGACCCTCCCATCCAGCAGTTCCCAATTCCAGACCACAGACCAGGAGCAGTTCTTGGCCTGGAAAGAACTGGGCTGCAGGGGTGAGCGGTGAGCTCCTGAGCAAAGGATCACCTGTACTTGCAATCAGCTTCACCTGCGTTTCCAGCCGCCACTGTCACTGTCACTCCCACTGATCTCCACCTCCTATCTTCGCAGCAGTGGCATTCGATTGTCACAGAAGTTAGGCACCAGCTCTGACCTGCACATGCCAGGAAACCAGGCTGTACATAGCTTATGAGAACATCATAATAATAATAGTAATAATAACTAGAAATAAAGTACAAACTGTAATTAAAAATAAAGGAAACAAAGATGCGATTCATTTGAATCATTCCCAAACCATCCACACTCCACCAATTCCTGGAAAAATTGTCTTCCACAGAACTAGCCCCTGGTGACAAAAAGACTGGGGACTGGTACAGTAAGCTCAAGGCGGTGTTTGGGAGTCCACATTTTCTCAAAGATCCCAGAGGAAGTGGCTTATGAAGTATGTTTTGAAAAGATTACTGAAGGCAGAACAAAACACACTAAGGGAGAGATCGGTACTGCTCTTCATCATGATCTAGGTATAGAAAGGTTTTATGTAAAATAGGGTATTGATAATTCTTTAAGAATCAAGTTTAGCATTAAGCATGACAACTTCTGTGTGTTTCTGTGAGAATTATGAATATGTTGTTTATTGAAATTTATGTTCAGGTAACAGTTATTTGTCACCAGTCGCTAAAAAATTTTGAGGAAGCTTCGTAGGCGCACGTTTTGTTATATAACTGACCTGAGATTCATATTGGGTCAGCCAGAAATGCTCCTTGTGAGGCTTTCACACACTATGGAAACTTATAGCATTAATAACAGTGCTTTTATCATTTATATTGACAATCGAGACCATCCATCAAAGGCACATCAGGATTTAGCATATATTATAGATAATTACAAGTGTGATGCCACATAGGTATTATATATAGCTTGAGAACCTAACCTAGTTATTTCAAATTGAGTCAATTTCTTTTTTCTTAAATTCTGTTGAATTTAAGGGCCATATTTTTAAACTTTAACATCTGCTTATGTATTAATGTTCGTTTTTATTCTGCTTGTGGGAGGACTTAACTATGGCTGGATGTGGATATAGAGCTTTGTATTCACTTTTATGTCTACAGTGTCTAGTAGTGTGTAGCAATGACTAGGCATGTCACTCCTAAAACATAATTTTGGGACATTGAAATCTGTATCAAGAAACCTTATTTGCCAATATCAGTAATTAGAAATAATGACTGTTGAAGCTTTGTAGTTTTTTTAGAAAGTCAGGTATAGATTTATTATTTTTTATTTTAAAGAGAAAAGAACAAAATACGTTAACAAGCACAAAGACATAAGCAAAAAACACCAAAACAGTAAAAATGATACAGAATTTCAAACAAGGTGATAGGACATTAACAGCGGTTATTGTGTTACATAGTAAACATTAACTGTTCCTTTCAACAAACCAATAGAAATTAGTAGTACAAATATCTTAGTGATACGTGTATATATATATATATATATATATATATATATATATATAGTGTGTGTGTGTGTGTGTGTATATATATATAATGTTGTATCCCTTCTTTCTAGCTATAGGTTTAAATTCACAAATGTCAGAGAAATATATAAATCAACATTTCACACCCTGACAATGAACACTAATTTGAATGATTTTACCACTTTGTCTTTTGACAGATTAAAAATACCTACATAAGTGTCTACCAGAATAGTTCCATATTAACTATGTCCAAGTGTCTATTGAATACAAGTGATTGTTTTGGCTACTTTAAAATTAAAGTTTCAAAATTCAATTAAAAGAATTACTGAAGAAATATAGAATTTCAATAATTCAGAAAAAAGTGAACTTTCATGTTCTTTAAAACCTTGTCTTTTCTTGCAGATATAGGAATTTTAAATTCAGTACATATAACTTATAATGCAGAATTTCCCTTTCACATTTTTTGCAAGTGAAAAGGTATGGGTTTTTGAACCCATGTTTAAGTTATTTTCAGTACTTACATTGCATTAGCAGGGTGACTGCCATCCTCAAAGAAGGTTTACTTTATTAACTTCCACATAAATTGCATGTTTGTTTTATTTACCTACTGTGGTTTTCCTTGTAATTTATGCCCTATGTTATTCCCCACAGTCGATGTACTAGTTACTTTCCTGTCACCAGGATGACATAGCCCACTGCCACAACTGGAGGAGAGATTGGTTATGGCCCACAGTTTCAGTCCATGGTCAGCTGGCTCCAAGCAGAAAGAGCATGGTGTGAGCACAGGGGCCAGGAAGTGGGAGAAAAGGGAGCAGCTAGGGACAAGAAGCTTCCTTCCCATCAGCCCCTGGTGCCCACCTCTTGCACCAGGCCCTGCCTCCTAACTGCACATCCACCACCCCATCCACGAGGATCCTACTGTGGAGCGCGGTTCACATAACCTGATCACCTTCCAAACACGTGAGACTTTGGGGGACCATTTTACATCTAAACTGTAACAGATTACTTTTATCTTACCAAAAAATACACCGTCCACTCTAAAGATCTACAAATCACTTTTGTTTACATTTTAATGAATGTAATTTATTCCATACAAAATAAAAAATAGGTTTGCTATTCACAAAGCTTTAGTTTATGCAAGATTTTTAACTAAATTAAAATGATGTAAATCTATTTGAGTTGCGTTACTAGCACTGCAGCATATTTGCAGCAACACTGTGTGAAGTGTATCTTACAAGCGTGCATTTCCTCTATGTTATGTAGAAGTAAAACCTGCCAAGATAGACAGTGCTCATTAGTTGTGTGGCCAAGGATCTGCCAACTTCACATCTGCATGGAAGAAGTCTTCTCTTTCTAAGCCTACAAATCTATAAATATCACAGTTACTGTGTAACACATAGTATAAGGAGGTTCTAGTAGGAATTTTATAACTATGTCTATGACTGTAACACTGACTGGAAGAACAGCGAACTATCTCGAACCAGTAAAAGCTCGAGAGGACAGCCCTGAGAGGAGCTGTAAATAACAGGACCAATTTGGAGGAGTCTTCGACATGATGTTATGACCAAGGGTCACTCGTGTTCCATTAAAAGTAAGAAAACCAGACAGTGCCCTTCACAGCCTCACAAGTCGTTCTGGGGTGTTTACAAGCATTTCTCAGCAGGCTTTTCTCCCCCACACATGTTGAAGGAAGGTCACACCTCCAGCCCCAGGCTGGCTGGATCACTTAGCAATTAAGAGCAGAAATAGCTCTAGTGACAGGAATACGGTTTAGGAAGTCTGCACTTTCAAGAATTCAGAATAATCTAATGCAGAGACGAGCAGTCATCATTAATGTGGCTAGAAAGGGACACATTCTTTGCAGATGAGTGTGGACCATGATGGACTGGTAGCCCACCATGGACCCGCGACTCCAGACCACAGTTGCTGCAGTTGGACAATCCACAGCTTTCTTAGAGGGAGGAGCCAGTACCCGGTAGTAATCAGTCAAGGTCACTGACTGGTATTTGCATTTGTTGCAGTCATTACTGAGGGTTAGGCCCATTCTCTGTCAGTGATCTTGTTTTACCAGAAAACCTTATCTTTATCCTTTAGTTGTTTGTCAAGAATGGCGCTTGGTAGCAGAGCTGGCTTGCTGAGCAGGAACCTCTTCTGCAGGTCAGGAAGGGGAAAGCGGTGTGGCTGAATGATTTGCCCAGAAGTTGTTGGTCACCTGAGCCCATGTGCCCCAGCAAGGACGCTGTCCCTTTTGGAAATGCAGCAAGTTGGAAGTGTGAGCCTCGGCAGGGTCATGTCTACATGCTTCTGAGCCCTCAGTCATCCAAAGAAAGGATGGACAGGGTCACAAGGATGGCTTCACTTTTGACTCTCAGGTTATGTGTTTTGTATTAACAAGAGATTTACTGCAAGCAACTCCACTTCCATGAATAAAATAGTCTATATTTAGTAGATGGAGGGTGCTTCATTTCATATTCCTACTGTTTAGATTTATTACCTTTAAAAATATTGTGTTGATATATATAAAATGACAGAAACTTAAAACCTACTTTGTAGGAGATACGGACTTCTGAATTTATTACCTTTTGGCTTAATTTTTAAAATAAATCATTATTTATAGACTACTTCAAGTGTCATTCGAAAAAATGCATTCACTAATCAGAAATAACCATGAAATAATGAAACTATTTATTTGGCATAAACTGTAATTTTGTATTGTAATTGATCCAGTTAAGCATCAAGTACTTTTCAGGCTACTTTTGCACAAAGGGTTTTGATAACTAAGCCTCTACTCATAAGTACCCTATAGAATAAGAGCACCTGGAGAAATACTGCAGTGCTATTGAATTGTGAATCTCTGTCCTCACGTATTTCCCTGGAACATGAATGTGTTCTTCACGCCATTCTGCTTTAACCTCAATCAATAGTCAGGACAAATTTGATTAAAAACTGTTTTCACTGACAGCTTAAGGTAATATTGGCATATCTTTATCCTTCAATGTTGCTTAATATTGTTTGAAAAATAAGATTAGAGAATACCATTAAATTTATATTAATTTATTTTAAGGTAAATTAAGTTAACAAGGACAAATTTTCAGAAAACTGTACCTTTCCAAATCATCCAGTAACAGTTCTCTAATATCAGCAGTTGGGGATTTCACAAACTTGCCCCAAGTGACTATTTTGAGCTGGCTACTTGTGGGTGTTTCAGGTATGCAGCAGCATCACCAGCCACCCATGGTTCCAGATACTGTCACATGTCCCCCGAGGGGCACGTTTGTCCCTGGGGAAGAGAGGAATCAATCTTTGGATACTTTCCCACAAATAGTGCACTAGACGGTGAAATGCTTTTCTGGGCAAACACTACCCTCTGTAGAAAGTAGATAGCCTCAATTTCATAAAAAACACTTCAAAAGCATTGAAAATCATGAATATCAGTGTCTGGAGCCTGGGCAAGTCTGATGGCAAAATAGACAAGATCACATGGGAGAAGAAAAATGCAAGACTATTCTCCATTATGAAGATAGTTTCAAAATTTCCAGGAAGTGATCTACAAAATAAATACAATGTTACATGAGATAATTTTGTGTCTAAAGTCAAACTTATCCCAAGAATGCAAAGGAGTTTGACATTAGGAAACCCCTTATATTTTCCAAATTCAGACTAAAAATGTCTCAAAGAAAAGTCACATGACTGCTTCAGTAGAAGCAGGAAATGTGGTAAAATTTTACACTCATTCAGGATAAAGACTTTAACAAACTGGGAACAGAAGGAAGCTTCCTTAAAGTGATAAATTATATCAGTTGTTCTATATAAAGTGTACCTAAAATTATACCCAGCAAAATTCTACAGGAAACATTACTTTTAATGGAAAAACATGGTCTTCTCTTTCAAATCGGAATAAAAAATATCTACCATTATTTTCCTAAGAAACCTTGTACTGGAGCTTCATTCTATAACACTCAGGATACTTAAAGACAAGTGAAGAATCCCTAAATTATAAAAGAAGAAACAAAACTATCATTATAAAGCAAATTATTATGTAGGAAAATTAGATAATGTACACAAATTATTAAACATGCAGTTGAGTTTAGCAGTCTTTGAACGAACTATTATTATCTATTTTAATTCTGTTCTTCAGCCATAATTTTCAACTTTAATTTTGAAAGCATTTACATTGGCAATGAAATCTGAAGATGCTAGGAATACATATTAAAATAGCTTTATAAAACCAGTATTGTGCAGCATAGCTAACATAGTTGTACTACTGACTTAGGTCACTTTATTGTAAGGAATAGTTAATGATTATTTGTTTGATCAATTTTTCATGTCTATATTTGTTTTCCTGAGTATACACTTCAAAGTTATCAATATGTAATACAACAACCATTGTTAATTCCCTGTTACCTTGTCTGTAATTCAGTTTTGATTGTACTATTCTTGTGCTACTTTGTGTCTGTTTGTTAATATGTTTTTGTTCTTTTACTTTTAAAATAAAAGTGTCATAAAAAAGCAGTATTCCACATGTTACAAGTCAAATTCAATGTATTATCGGTGAAAGAAATTAAGCAATATAATGGCTATTGCCAGCATGGTTGTACAGGAACATTAAGCATTCGAACTCCATTGGTTCTCTCAGACCCATAGAATGAATGCCATTCCCACAGAATAACAGCTGTTTGTATTGGAGCCTGAGAATCTGATTTAAAAATTTTGTGAAAGAATAATGTGTTAACATTATTTAAGACAACCATGAGGAAGAACAAAAAAATGAGCACATTTAGACAAAACTTGATCATAAAATTATAGTAATTAAGAGAGCATGTTATCAAACCAGGGACAAACAATTCCACCAACAAAGCATTTACAGAATTCACATGTATCATGGTTTCATAGATCAATAGAAAAAGGAGAACTCTTTAAGTAGGTGACAATGGGACAAATATTATTGCACTGAAATAAAATAGTTTCTCATTGCAAACCACTCATAAAGAATAGTTCCAGATAAGTTAAAGACTAAATTATGAAAAGAAACTTCAAAACACTTAGATTAGAAAAGTCTATCTGTTTTTGGCATGAAAATAGCTATGTAATAATTGTTAATGGTACCATAGTAGAAAAATATAATTAATTTTACACTTAATAAGTTGTAGTAATCATAGGATAAGAAAAAAAGGATGAGGCCAGAACACACCAGGAATAGGTATCTCAAATGTAGCAGTAATGGAAAAGTTATTAGTACAGAATTTGTCAGCAATAATTTTAAGAAAAATAAAAATTCAATGGAAAAATATGCACTGTTGCCCATTTCCAACTGCCACTTCAAAAAGAAGAAACTAGAATAAGCAATAATTGCATCTAATATAGAAATACTCAAATGTCATTAGAGACCAGAACAATGTAAATTGAAACTTCTAAATATTGTTTGAACCCCTAGACCAGATTGGCAGATGCTCGTCCTGCAGCAATAGCAAAGGTTTAAAAATACGGCATTCTGCCTGATGCAAGTCTAACTGACACAACTACTTGGAAAAACTTCACTTTTAAAATAATTCAGGCATCTTGAAACTTTACTATGAGTCATGCATCTTTCCAGAGAATGTGTTGCATAAGTTGCACCAGATAATGTATAGAAGAGTCCATGGCAGCAGACATCCTTGTAGAGACCAAATAGTCCTATCAGAGTAAAGCTACAACTTCAGGGAAAGCACACCCAGAAAGTGTGATGTTTGTATAGCTTTGAATATTAATGAGATACTGCACTGCATAACAGAAGGTGGAAGTACTAGAATCATATCATTAACTGAGAAAAGAAAATCAGATAGGATATTAGATTTATTAAGTGAGCAAAACTGAGCCATCTATTTTGGACAAAGTTTCTTTGTGATGAACTGTGAATAATTTTGGAGCCCAAAATGGTAAATCACATTTCAAGGTCTTCATCAGCTGTCAACAGAGGAGGCATTAGAAGGGCCTCAGTTTACATGTAGGTCATGGACAAAATCTGAACATTTTTCATACAGGTTAATTTATATTCAGAGAGTTGTCATGTCACTTTTTTGACAAGATGTGTGATTAATGTCCTTAGCACAGATTCCTTGGTTTTCCACTTGTTATTTTTTCTGTTTTTTTTCTTCATTTTCTTCTCCTCCCCACGCACACACCAGTGGCAGTGGGCACTCTGGGGGGTAGGAGAGGGTGGCATATTATAGTGTCCTTTTCATTTGAATACTAAAAATATCATACATTTTTCAATTGCACATTGGCCAATATGACATCTATTTTAAATTACTTTTTCTATTTATTAATAGTTATTATTAAAAAATTAACATTTAATATTGATATAATAATTATCAATATTATATATTAATATTTATTATAATATTCACAATAGTGTAATAGATGATATTATAATATTAATTATAATCTAGTATCTATTATTAATATTGTTATCTATTGGAAATTATTATTTATTAATTTTACAGTTCTTTTTTTTTTTGCTGGTACAGGGAATTGAACTCAGGTCCTTGCGCTTGCCAGGCAGGCGCCTATGCCACTAAGCTATATCCCAAGCCCTTATTGATTAATTTTATCTCCATGTAGATTGTATGTTCCTTTAAGTGATTCCCTGATTTTGAATTTATGATATATTCTTTCAGTTTCCCTCAGCTCTGTGAGCTATTCGGGTTAAGTGAGACTGTCAGTAAACAGTGAAATTTGTATTTCAAAAACTGATTAAGAGAAATCCATGCCATGAGGGCACTGAGCACCTTCAGGTCATCCTAAATTTACTTCTAAAGTCACTTGGCAATCGCTTTCTCTTGGTCCACAGGAATAACTTTGAATTTACCTCTAAAATCCTCAGCAAGCAGTTCTTTCCAGGCTCTGTGTGGACCTCACCCCCATCCAGCATCTTTCTGACTTTATCCCTGGTGCTAGAGATTCCCAAAGCTAAGTTACTGGGTTCATCTCCTTCATGAATTTTGTAGAATTTCACATCATAAGAAAACAGAAGAACTTGAATTGAGTGCATCAGTTTCCACACCAAATATCCTCAGCTGTCACATGATCATTTCAGACTTTTGACCATATATTGACTCTTCATTCCTTTTTATCTCTCAAATCCATGTCCTTCCCTTGCACCTTTTCTCTTCCCTGGTGGATATCCCAGTCAGGCCTCCAGAACCTTCATGCCTTCTGCCTTGAAAGCTCTTTGTCTATCTCCACTGTCTGGTCATGTCTTGGCTTTGGTTCTGAATACTGCTGCTGTGAACTTCTTTATAAGATAATGTTTTTATTATTTGATTTTCTTGAAATGCCACTGACAGAAGTTCTTTGCTTATATCAAGACAGATACCTTCAAGTATTTAATGCTAAGTGATTACATGCAGAACTCCACGTGAAACTTGGTCTGCATTTCTAGAGGGAACACATAGAGAACTTTTTTTTTTTTTTTTTTTTTTTTTTCAGTACTGGGGATCGAACTCAGGACCCTGCGCTTGCTAGGCAAGCGCTTATCCCACTGAGCTATATCCCCGGCCCCACATAGAGAACTTTATAGAAACAACAGGGTTAATTCCTAATTAAAATATGGAATATGAATTTACAATTATGAGAAGTATTTGTAAATGTCATTGTTTACAGGGAAGGGGTTATTTTCAAACAGAGTATGCTGGACTTTCCTAAAGATTATTTGATAAACAACTTACTAAACAGGGCCATAGTGAAATTAATCCTCGATTGTTTCTTAAAAAGTTATAGACTCCTTCAAAGTCTACATTTTCTCCATTTCCATTCATGTCACATCACTTCTTGACATGGCCCTGCTCAAGGATGGTCAAGCTCTGCACAGCATCCTACACCAAACCATGGCCCTAACCTAGCTGTCCCACCCTCATTCACTCACCAGCCCACACCTGTCTGCCAAAGGACAGGTGTGTGTATGGAGCATCCATGGGATGCCTTAAACACAGTGCAGCTTGCACCATCTTGAAATCATTGTACACACATCATCCTAATGGTATGTTGCTGGTTATAAATCGCCAGCAGTGTCACCAATGTGTGGTAGCTCTCTCCAGCTATGTTTATTAAGGTCAGTAATGGGATTCTGTGCTAATTTTGTCTGCCACACTGCCTATCAGAATGTGATACATCATGCCTGCAGCTGCATACTTGATGGATAGATAGTGAAATGCAGCAAAATATTCCTTGGAAGATTCATTCTTGATAACTTACTCATCAGACTGGAGTCACACTTTTAAATACGTGAGAATTTTCAATGCACTCACTCCTTTCATAGTTGGAGAAATATTTTAAATACAATTAATTTGACAAATGTGAGTGAAAATGTCAACATTATGTGAACATGATGTCAGCCCTACCACTGTGGTGAGGACAGTGCAGATCCATATGCCCGAACCTAGAGCAACACTTTCTGTGATGCTGGGAGGGAAATAATCCAAGATGAGGAGGCAGAGACCCTACAAATCATTGCACCTGTCACCAGTAGCCCAGAAGGACCAGAGAGAATGTTCCATCAGGAAGAGTTTCATCAAGGAAGAGGAGGAAGGTAGATAATTTTTGAAAAAGGAAAAGAATGTAAAATGTACGTGTTTGTGTGCATGTGTGTTTGTGTATGGCTTGGTGTTTATGTGTGTTTATGTCTAGCTTGGATTAAAAAGTACTGATTTGAAAATAAACAGATTAAATTTTAAGTTAATTGGATTAGAATATTTAGGAAGTTTGTTGTTATCTATAAAAATTGGAAACAATAAAAGATTTTTAAAGTAAATGAATGATTTAATTGTTTATTTGGTGTAATTTTGCAAAGCATAGTAGCTTGAGTCCTGTTTTATTAGATGTTTAAAAATAGTAAACACACTCACACATTCACTCAAATAAGCAGAATATAGACTGCCATGTTTGCAAAGTTAGAGCTTTCAAATTTCTCCTGGTTTCTGTAATAGAAATAAGAAACTTGACAAAATCTGTAAAAACGTTCCCTTCCATATGTAGAGAAACAGATTTTTGAAGATCACATCTTTTCTTGCTGAGATTTGTGGAGAAACGCTGGACAGTTGGCCTATAATGGGAGCACCATTGGCACAGGATGGCAGAAATATCTCAGCGCATTACAAGAATATACTTTTAATTTTGGATGTCATATTTTGCTTCTCAAAAACCAGAACTTATTCTGAAGTTTATAGTTTTCAAAACCAAATACAGTGCATCAAAAGAATCTGCTGGAGCAAAACAAAAGGATGAACAATGTTTTCCAGTAAATATTTTCCTTTATATTTTAGTAAGTACTGGGTGAAATTATTAATAGATTTTAAAATCACTGCATCAAAAGCAGAAGCTAAAGAATAGAGTCTACATAGTAATGATTGAGGTAAATTATTTGTCAGATTATTTAAAAATTTTGAGCATAAAGTATATTTTCCTCTTAAGCATTGATGACTCTTCCTTATACTTTTTGAAGAAAACATTTAAACCCAGCTTGATTTAAGAGATATTAAGTAAATATTGTCAATCTACTTTTCATCTGGAGGGATTAAGTAATAGTGAGCAAATACACAAACTAACAGCAGTTTAAACCATGACCCTCGAGCCATCAGCTGGGAGCTGTTGTCTGGTGCTATACTATGATTTAATAGTTTTATTGACCCCTAATTTTTTGCCATTTATGGAAATGTTACCACCTACGCTGCTACGTGGGAGATCTTGTGAGTGGAATATGTATATGTGGGTTGGTTGGTGGCTCTTGTAAAGTCTTGGTTTGTGTTATAAGTTTAAGAATACAAATATCTTTAAAACCTAATCTCTTAAATGAACAAGGTGGCACCACCCTGCCTCTGTAAACTCAGGAGGCCAGTTGTTCCCACCTGGATACCTTTGTGTTTGACTTCTGCAAAGACAATTCCAGTGGCCCTACCCCCAGGTACAAGGGGCTGTAGCTCACTCTGTACAATTCTTTGCTATTCTGATATTTACCAGTGAGCCAAAAATACATGTTTTACACACAGTGGATGGTATAGGTAAATATGTCCACTTGATTTGTATATTATAAAATATGAAATTGCATGTAAGTTGATGAGCAAATACTCAGAACTCAGATCTTTGTATTTCCCTTCAGCAGCCTCTCCCCTGCCCACTGGTTCTACTCTTGCCTTCTCAAATACCTTCTCAACAGCAGGTCCAGGATCGTCTTTGTGACATGGAAGTGGGTAGTTCAGAGCTTGCTCCACACCCTCTGACCCAGCCTTTTCCTCAGAGCGGGAGCCAACTTCTCCATCCTGGTCCTCAGAAGCACCCCGATGAGGTGCCCACTTACTTCTCCTGTTCCTGCTTCATTCCCATCCCTTCCTAGGACACAGCCACGTCCACCATTTGAATTTCTCAGACTTTCCACCATACCTTCCCTGAAAATGTGCCAAATGTCCCCTTTTAATTTTTTTATCATTTGAATTGGCAAATAAGCTTATCAACATATGTACACCCCCATGTGCTGTGGCAAAACACTTATAGCCAACACCACCTGCACTCCATGTATGCTTGTGCTGTAGCTGTGCCATACAGTGGACTCCGGTGTCTTCCTCCTGTCAGACTGCAGCTTTTGTGCTGAACATGTCTCACACTTCCCCTCACCTGCTGTCCCTGCTGAGCGTCTCCTTTCTCCTCCTGTGTGCTCAGCGATTTTATGTTGCACATATATGGGAGACAAAGTGGGATTTGCCTTTCTATGTTTAACTTTCTTCACTTACTGTAATTTCCTTCAGGTTCTTCCACATTGTCACAGATGAGGGATTCCCTCTTTTCTCTAAGGTGGAATGGCATTCCATTGCATGTATTCATGCATTCCCCCATTAGTGAGCACCAATGACCATTCCATATCTCGCTACCATGAATAATGCTGCAATGAACATAGGGAGAGAGATATCACTTAAACATACTGATTTCATTCCCTTTGGATGTATACCCAGTGGTGGGGCTGCCGGATCATATGGTAGCTCTATTTTTAAGTTTCTGAGGAAACTCCATACTGTTTCCGTAATGGCCTTTCCAACTTACATTCTCACCAGCAGTATGCAAGAGCTCCTTTTCCTCCAAAATGCAAAAATAGACAAATGGGATTCTTCAAACTTAAAAGCTTCATCGCAGCATAAGGAACAATCAACAGATTGAAGAGACAGCCTATGGAATGAAAGAAAATATTTACAAACCGTATATCTGATAAGGGTTAATATGTGAAATGTGTGAAGAACTCAATGTAATTCCAAGAAAGCAAATAACTCACCTAAAAAAGGGCAAATGATCTGTATAGGCACCTTTCCAAAGAAGACCACAGGTGGCCAGGAGGTTTAGGAAAGGGTCTTCAACCTCACCAGGCAACAGCAGCATCGAAATCAAATCATGAAGACGGTACCTCTGACCTGATAGAATGACTATCATCAAAAGCGCAGTAATGACAGCTGTCCTCTTGCTTGTGACATACACGTTGTTGTCTTACTCATCTTTATTTTCTCAGATTTCAATTCAAACATCTCGTGACACGGCTGCCGTTTTCCTCAGCCTCATCCTCATTAGCCTCCACCCTGGAGTCCACACTGATTCTGATTACAGCCTTGAGTTTATGCACATATATGTGCAGTAACATGTCTGGAAATGTGCAAGTTCCCCAGGTTATGGAAATGTGTGTCATCCACACGTCTCCCTGAGAGTCCAGGGGGCCAGGCCACATCTGTGTCTTATCTGGCATGGTACCTGGGGACACATGGAATATCTGCATAATGAACTGATTCTATGAAAATTCTTAGAGGACATTCATCTGTTTTCCCGGAAGACAGCCCAAATTACCACAGGACATTGGGAGGCATTTGGGATTTATTAAACTTTCTAATCATATACTCATTTCCCTTACACATTTCCCTCCACAAATTTCTAACCCTTCAAAGACCAATAATATGGTCTTCAAAGTCACTGGAAACTCCTTTGTACACTACGTATCTCTCCAAAATTTAACTAGTAGCTAAAAAGAAACGACTCTGTCCAATTTTGTGTTTCTCGGACTCATGTTTTGACATTAGTGTGAAAAATAGGTTTCAAATTTATTAACATAAAAATCTGTTATCACTAAGAGCGGTAAAAGTTCAGTCCTTTGAAAATTTATACTTTTGGTTCTGCTAATGTAGTGGTACCTCAGTTCACAAACTCAGTTCTCCCCATGATCCCGTTCACAAACAAAACTGGACAAGACCTGATCACACTTCCCCATAAGGTCGACATTAAACCTAACCAGTGAATTTGATTCAGTTCTCATCCTACTCTGCCTGTGACCAGAATTGTGGAAAGAACCAAGTTTATGATCTGAGACACCACTGTATCCTAAATATATTTTATTACAAAGAAAAAATAGCTTTCAGTGAATGAATTACTAAGAACAATAGAACCACTTTTTAAAATATGATACGATAAATATGAACAAAATTCAGGAAAGTAGAGAGCCAGCCTCTGGAAGAGCAGAATGAACACAGCGCTACTTTCAGTGGGTCTCTCCTTCCACTTTGATGTGGACGTGCCCGTGAGTCTCCTCCCGACTCTGTAGTGGTGTGTGGATGTTTGTGCATGGGGGCTGCAGGGCCACCCTCCCTCGGGTCACATCACACTTGCCGGCCTCAGTGCAGGCCAAAAAGTCGACACCATTCACACCCTGTGGACGCCGCTGTGCTATTTTAAGTGGCACAAAATGATTCACGAGCTTTTATTTTATACTTCCTTCAGAGACTCGGCACCACTGAGGCATGAGAGGACTTTTCCCCTCTTTGTTCTTTATCCTGCTGACAGAAGGAAGAATTTGGTACAGTAGGTTACTAACCACCATTTCTGCGTTCTGTGCTTTGGAGATCTCTTTTATCCAACACATCAGAACATATCTTCCCTCAGTACTACTCATTACAGAAAAAGAAAAAATGACCACCCTATGGACACTGTAGCTGGTCAGTTTTCCCTGTGAGATTTCACAACATGGTATCTCAACACGTTTCATTTTACTGCTAAAAAATCGGTAAGAAGGTGCTACCTGATTCCATACGTATGTATAATAAGGACAGAATTATAACACATAATTTGTTTTCTGTTTTTAAAAACCATTTTTGTTATAAAGTACAGGAGAAGAAAATAATAAACAGTAACTTGTATGTGTCTGAATTTATTAGGTAGTGCTATTTTAATGAAATAATGTATTTTGAGTGTAATTTTACATACAGATAATGATAATGTGGATTCCATCTATTAGCATTGTCACTGTGTGAACAGTGATGTGTAAGGAATTATAGTGAAAACTTTAATAGTCACAGTAATATTTAATAATTTCAATAAACTGCTCTTGAACTAAAATCTATTTACCAAGTCTACGAGTAATTCAAAGTGTTCATGTGAAGTATTCCACAGACAGGTCTACAGGAAGTGCCTGTGAGCTCCCACCTGCAACTGGTTGTTTAAAAAAGTACGATCTTTAAAAGACACCATATCTGATGGTGAGCAAACAGAAGAGGCTTTCAATGGTTATGTGCTCTGCAAAAGATACTTACTCCTTCCATCCACATCAATGTGCCCAGGTCTTCAATATTTAAAGATTATACTCTGCCTACTTCAAGACACTTGAACAGACTCATTTATGATTTCAAATTTTCCCTGCTGATATTCATTTACTCACAGTCCCATGGACATATTTTAAGAATTACAGTTCCAAATATAAAGAAAATGTTGCTGATGGTATAAAATACTGAGATACATTGGAACGCCCCCTACCCACGTGGGCTCCTAACAGCTTGCTGCACCAGCTCCTTGATTCTTGGGCTGGAAGGAAGATTACATGCAACAAGACGGAGACCATTTTTACAACTGTTATTATCTCTCCTGCTTGCCTAGGATTATTGCTATTTCCCTTCACTGTTCCTTTGATGAAGTCCTCGCTGCCTGATGCATTGTACTATGGACTCCCATTATTCCTGGCTGTTCTGCTGATTCTTCTGTGCAGCTGTTGCCCAGGCAGCCTTCACACTAACTGCTCTGGGAGGCAAGGGAGACCTCCAGTGTCCTGTTGGGAGTGGGGAGTGGGGCCCTGCGCTGAGCACCTCCCTGTCAGCAGGGCCAGCTCTGCCTGCGGTAAACAGCACCCCGCCCACAGCTGCAGCTTCATTTCCTGCTCTTGTACCTTTCCTCTTTGTTCCCACTTACAGGAGCACTTCTCCGAAGCTACCTGTGAGCCATCTCTCCTTCCTACTTTGCCAAGATGCGGAGGCCTAGAAGACTTCTTTAATTTTACCAGTGATGTCATCCAGAAATACTGAAAGACACACTTGAATAGCATAGCAAATGAGAAGAGGCTTATGGCCTCTTATGTTTCAAATACGGACATTAAGAAAAATTCACAGCCCTATGTAGTTATGTACTCACTCAGGACATGTTCAGCTAAGTAATATTAAAGAATCATGTTCTGCTCTTTTCCTTACTGGACTCTGACTTAGATGGTGTGGTTTCTTATTTCCTGCAGTTTACAGTCCCATGCAAGCCATCAAAATGAACCAAGACTCAGTACAGAGTAATAGGGTTTTGGAGGTGGGTTGTTGGGGTAGGGAGCAGTGAGAAATGTGCCTCTGCCCAGATGAGAAGGAACTTCCCAGTATAGGATCTGTCTGAGGTCAGTTATTCACAGAGAAGGAATAACAGTGTGGGAAGCCAGTGGCGGGTTTGAACCATGTATCTGTCCATTTCCATTTATGTATGGAAGTCTCTAAGTTTTACAGATACACGATGGGTAGCTAGACATGGAGAAATACGGATAGATACACAGAAAGATGACAGAAGATGGGTAAGTAGACACCGAGACATAAATAGGTAGATGTGTACATTATTGATGGATAAGTGATAGATGGCAATAGATGATTGGTAGGTGGCAATCCATGCAGGATATATCAGCAGACAGCTGACTGATCAACTGACACACACCTGGAAGCGAGGCAGACAGTCAGGTGACAGCAGAAGGATGAGCACTGCCTTGGCCTGACCCGTTGTGTCTGCAGTTTCTGGGGTCTGTCTCACAGAGTGGAGCCCTTACGGTTGGTCCACAGCCCACCTTGTAGCTGGCAGCCCTTTCTGGCTGATTCAAATTGGCATAATATTCACATCAACATAAGATGAAGAGTCTCAGAACCATATTTCAAACATGGAGAGTCCTCTTGGATTTTCACTGGATGCTGCCATCCTGTGATTTATCACATGAAGATACAACTTTACACTTGAGAGAACTGCAAGTCAAAATTGGTACAGTACGGGTGCTGGAGCTGACCTTGGGGACTTTTATCTTTGTCCTCATCTTCAGGGGCCACGTGGCGCCTGGCCAGGGCGGCTGCTGTGTGGTGGCCACTTCTGGGACCCGCATCCTTCCTTTGCTGAGCTCTGCAGTGCCCACTACAGCCGCGCCCCCACGTCCAGTGGGCACACTGCCTCTGGGACTCACACCAGGGCTCACCCGTCCCTTGTGCACGCTTCAAAGAAAAAATAATCAAACAAGCATGAATAACTCCAGAATGAGTTGCTGCGTGGGCAAAGAGAGACACGGCTTCATTCTAGCTGTTGTGAAGTTTAAACATATGACTAATAAAATCCTCTTTGAAATAAAGCTGCCCTGTCTGACCCCCTTGTCAGTGTGGACAGCCAAGCTTTGCATTTGACATGACATGAACCCATGCAAGGCCCGAGGACAGCTGTCAGGGAACCCCTTTTCCTCCCTCCTTTCCTGCACCCCAAGTCTTCCAGTGCCAGCAGCATTGACAGGCCTGGCTTGAGTGTGGAGTGTGCTCCACGGACTGCAAGTACCCCCAGCCTGTGTGCATGCAAGTGCAACTTTCCCAAAGTGTTTTTCTTTCTGTCTTCAAGTCACAGCAACTGCTGGCATTTACACACCTTCTGTGCTCACCATTCTTTCCTTGTTGGTTTTGAAATTAATTTTCGTTATCTTGACACAAAGACCCAAAATATGGCTTTTTCCCCATAGGAACAGACGGTGAGGAGGCAGCAGCCCTTACAATTTACCAAAAGGGGGGATACTATATTTAAACAGCATATTGATACACGAGCGTGCAGCTGGGCAGATTGTGTTCCTCGGAAAGAATGTTGCTGTTGCTTTTCTAAAATTTACTAGTGCTATTGCAGCTCCGCTTTGGGGAAGCAACGCTTAGAGGCTAGGAGGAAGGGAGAGAGGAAGAAGAGAGAAAGGAGGGCAGGGAGAGAGGGAGAAGGAGAGGAACAGAAAGAAGGAAAGAAAAAGAAAAACCTATGGCGGATAGAGTTTGGTCCAAAGATTTAAACTGATTGAATACTTCAAACTGCTGAAGACAGCCCTATTAATTAAATAATTCCTTGGAGTGAGACAGAAAAGGAAAGGAAATCTTAATCCATCAGTAAAAGAAAACATTTATAGAAAGTGTTTTAAAATTCTTTCTCCAGTCCCTGCATTTGGGCTGGAAGGACGTAAGGTTCCTGTAATAACGCCTTTAGATCCAGGCAGCGGTGCTGAGTCCTGGCCATAGCCGGTCCTGTGATGCTGCAAGGTCCAGACAACTGGGAGTAGGGATTGTAAGATCTGAACAATGGATTTGAAGGGAGGCTTAAAAACCACACAAAGCATTTAGCAATTGATGTTTGAATTACTGTAAACTCCTGCTGTCTTAAGGATGACACTTAAGTCTGTGCGGTTCTGAGTGGGCCCACTGTGTGTTGCTGGATTTTCCTGCATCAGAGCCACTGCTGCAGCCCAAGAACGCACGGACAAGGGTCCACTTCGAAGCTACTGGCCTCTTTGCCCAAAGTTGGCTCTCAGGTTTCCAAGACAAGCGCAGGAAGCTTTATTTTCAATTAGCTTCAGGCTAAATCCTCTCATTTATATTTCATTTTAATTGAACGAGGCCTCAATGAGAGAGTAGATCATTTCTGTTTAGACAAACTGCCAGAGAGATTTGGGAAGCCATTGTGTCTTCAGTTCATAGGAGGAATAAAGTAAGTCTGCAGATATTCTTACTCTCAAAGTCAGACGTTCAGTGGTATTTTTTTCTAGAAATGTCAAGTGGGTAGTAACTTGATACCAAATGTTACTTTTTAAAACATTTTTATGTGAGAGCCACTCTTTTAAAAAGAGATAAGTTATATTTAAAAGGCTTCTGGAAAAGAAACGAAGGGAACAAATTCAAAGTTTACCATTTTAATTACAGCAGAACTGATTGTATTGATCTAATCAACCCATCTAGAAGCAACAGAGCTCCAATTCACCAGTGAGAAATTCCAAATGAAAATTGCTTTAATATACGCAATCATGCTGGTGCCTAATTTGCAACAGGGGATTGCTCAAAGTATATAATTTATTTATTAATACCTGTATTAACCTCTTAAAGTAGTTGTAATTTTAATCTTTCATTTGGATTTGAGTGACTGATACATGTGGTACAAGAAATTCTTATATAAGCATCCCAGCATCTAAAGAACATTTGTGAAAGATGTATATCTATGTAGCAGTCCATAAACTTAGGACTTTGCAAACTGCCTTTAAATAAACATTCAAAAAGTTTTAAGTAGCTAAAATATTTACACAGGTCTCTGGCCTCCTTTTATGGGAAGCAGGCTCTGCAGATAACTAACATGGGGAGAAGGTGCTGGGCACAGCTTACAAATTGGATCTCAGCTAGCTTTGTTTTCACAGCTAAAAGACATATGTATGCAATTCCTTTCTCAAAGGGAGGGAGTATTTTAATACTTTCATGATAAAGCTGGTTTTTAAAGTGGACACCAGAAATGTCCCATTTTTCTGGCGCAATCAGCTGCAGGGTGGGTCAGTGTGGCTGCAGCCCTGCTCTGAGGTGGTCAGCACTGCACATATTTGCAAGGTGTGTCCACACCGCCTGGGCCAAGGGCAGGCAGACAGGCCATGAACTGGGCATTGTCCAGGAAGTCACCTGCAACGGTGCCCTCGATGGCTTTGTTTCATTATACAGAGCAGGGCAGGTGCCACATCTGATGACCCAAGATGGGGGCTTTAACCCTACAGGCCAGAAGGGGACAACCCTGAGTTTGAGCAGGAGTAATTTCCACCACAGAAACATCCCAAACTGAAGGAGAAACCAGGATTCTAAGGGAAGCGAAATGGCTTATACTTCAATATTTTAGGTCTTCCCCAATACATTATTATTGTAAGACATAAACAAAGGTTAAAAACTAATAATTCTACCATAGCAGGCAGGTAGAAAATAAAGATGTTTGCATGATTACTGAATTCCAAGGCAGGTTTTTCTAGGAAAATTAATTCAAGTATATTTAAGGTGGATTTTACCTTTTCACCTGTGTCCCATTGAGATTGAGCATCATTTTAACATGGTTTTATTTGTTACTCCAAGCTATGTGAGAGCCTGTAAATGTGAGATTCTACAGTGCCAATCACTGTGTTCCCTACACAGAATAATTAGACATGGAAAATTCCTGGAGAATTTTGTTGTTTACAATATATTCTATGTGTACGAGGGTAACAAGTTAAAGAAATGGAATTTTTTCTCTTTAAATTTCTCCGTATATGTTCACACATTCTAGACCTCGGTAACCTTCCTGTATTTAAAACTAAGAATTAGCTGGTATTATCCACAATATAAATGACCTAAAAAGAGCTACCTGGGGTAGGAGATATTAATGTTTCTGGATTTGGCAGGCGCAGGCCTTTGGAGAGACAGGTGATAAATGTAATTGTGTCTTACCCTTGCCAATCATAGCGGGAGACCTTAAACTAGATAGAACGTGGGCTGCTGCGCTGGCTCCTCCACTCTGCCACATGCTCGGCCACGGTGCCCCACAGTCGTCGGCACAGCTGTGCCAAGCAAGCTAATAAATTACCAGCAGGTCAGGTTCCTCTGCAAGAGACCGTCTCTCAAATTTGTTGGGATGGGGTGGGGCGTGTTCAAGTTCGCACGGTCATTTCAAAACTATTTCTGAGTCTGGACTGTGCACCTTTTTTCTTCCTCAATACTAGGTTTTGAAACAAGGGCTTTCTCGCTGTCAGCACCACACTTCCCCCAGCCCCGTTTTATTTTATTTTTCATTTTAAGACAGGATCTGAACAAGTTACTAACTTGCCCAGGCTAGGGACAAACTTACAGTCCTCCTTTCTCGGCCTCATAGAGTGCTGGGATTATAGGCATTCAGCATTGTGCCTGCCTTTGTGCCCCGGTTTCAATAATTGGAGATGCATCCATGACAAAGAGGTAAAGGTTCTGCTCTTCTGTCCGAGAAGGACCTCAGGCAGTACCCACATGAACCCATGTCAGGTGGCAGCAACCACCCTGCAGGGCAATGAGGCAGGCTATGCAGAGGGCTGTGCAGGAAGACCTCCTTGTCAGGGTGGGGGACACAGAACTACTGAGATCAGGCCAGCGAAGGAGACAAGGCTGGTGGCACCCTGGAGAACAGCATGAGCTGAGCAGGAGGCAGGCCGTAGTCCTGCTAAGGGCTGAGCTGCGGGTGTGGGGCGGGCTGAGCCTGAGGAGCAGCCAGTGGCTGAGGAGAGAATTTTTGCAGCAGAGCCAGAGAGCAGATGCACCAGCTTCTCACCGCTGTGACAAAATAACAGAGATGGACAGGTTGTAAGAGGAAGGCATGTGTGAGTTCGCAGAGTTTGAGTTTCAGCCTGGGATCACTTGTCCCCCTGCTTTGTGCCTGTGGCAAGGCAGAGCAGCATTGTGGGAATGCATGGCGTAGTGAAGCTTCTGGAATCCTCCTGTGCAGGAGGCACCTGAGGGTAGGACAAAGCTTCAGCTTCCAATATCTCCCTCAGGGCCACAGCCCCAGCGACCTAGCTTCTGGTACTAGGTTCCACTTCCTTGAAGTTCTCATGTCCCCCAACAGTGCCACAGTCTGAGACCAAGCCCAGAGGAGCTGTAGAAGGAATCTGAGATCCAAACGTAAGGCAGAGATGGTGGGAGCCACAGTGTAGTGTCGTGCCTGGGTGCAGTCCACTCTGATTTTTCATCTGAAGGCTGAGCAGCTGACTGCAGAGTGGTGGGAAGGAACAACTTAGAAGGTTGGGTGCAGGACAGTGGGAAGACAAATTCGTCCCATGCAGAGCACACTAGACAGACTTGGTAGGGACCACTAGGGAAGCTCACTTGGAGTCTGCTGATGAGGAAATATGGACGTTATGGAATTTGCTGGCAATTGTAAATTAGGAATAGGTTTGGAATCTAGTGTTTGCAGGATGCACAAATGGACCATTGCCTTTGCTCATTCCTGTGAGTTTTGTCTTCCAGTTGTGTCTTCCGGCCCATTACATCAGCTGCCAGTCTCACTGCTGAATGGATGACCCAGTGAAGGTGCCCAGCCTGTGATCACTCTTGCTCCTAGACAGCAGGACCAGCCCTTCAGATCAGTCACTGGAGCGCAGCATCATATGTCTGTCAGAGCACTTCTGAGTCAACTGCTTTCTGACCCAAGACCTGGCAGCACAGCCTTGGGAAATGGAGCAGAGTCTGGGGCCAGTAGCTTAGGGCTTGGGCCCCACACTTCACACTCAGCACGTGTTCCTGTTAGGATTAAACTAAGCAATGCACTTAGAGCAAATAATAGTCTTATGCTGATCTTCACCAAAAGGCAGCAGGAAGAACATCTTTTAGGGGCAGGATGTACATTTTCCTAGATCTTGTAGGAATAAAATGTCATCTTCTATACCTGAAGTCATCCTTGTTTCAAACTTTGGATCCAAGTGAATGGATTACAGCTAAAGCAAAGATATCTTTGCCCATGACATCAGAATAGAAGCTGGCAGAAAGTTCACTGGCAGCGAACTAAGATACATCTGCAGATATATCTAGGGGAGAACACGAGCCAGGCTTCCAAAACCATGGGTCAGTCTACCGAGATGGATGACATAAAATTAAAAGTAAGTTTTACTATCACTTGTGAAGTTCTTGTAAACTTGTAAACTGGGACAAAAAACTAAACAAAGCAGAGTAACACAAAAATAGAAAAATATTTGCCATGTATTTCCATATATATGTATATATGTACACACAGAAATACAAATATATATCCATTTACATGGTAGGAAATTTAAGGATTAAGGAGCTATATATTTTCTTTTCACCCTACATGACCTTGTTTGCATTTGCTTCTCCGTGGAGTCTCTACCACCTCTCTACAGAAACTAACAGCTAATTGAGGATAAAGAAAATAACTGGCTTATACAGTCACATCAGAAATTCTACCCCGTGCTGCAGATCCAAAGTTTCTGGGAGATGCAGTTGCTGACATTAAGTTGAGGGAATTTCTGGTCAAATGTGAGCTCACAAACAGAGCAACCGCTGTTATGATAAAGCATGTATGACCGAGTCAGAGGAGAGAATATCACAACAAATGGTAGGTGTTCTATTACTTCCTTTAGTCAGAGCCATACAAAATTCGTACTTACATCTGATACATCCATTTATTCATTTTTTCCACAAGAAAAAGTAAATGAATGAGCAGCCTCTGTCCTTACCCTGTAATTTGAATATTTCAAACTTGATGGGCTCTGCTGTCCTTTGGATTTATGATATGGCAGACTCATGAATACCAGTATTGATGTAATAAAACACCATGTTTAAGAAAATTCACAGGCACAGGTCCACTTCTTCAAAGAAATGTGCATTTCTTTGCTTGTTTGTTTATTCATTGGGCTTGACTTATAAACTTTCACTTGTACTCATTAAGCATAATCTGGAAAGAAGACTTTGTTGTAGTATTACAGCAATACATAGACTGGCGGAGAGTGAATTAAGTGCACAGGGAAATAGAAGGCACCCAAGTTTGTATTGGGAATAACAGGATGACCTTCCATGTTCAGCAGCTGTCAGAGAAGATGGGTCAAAGAAGGGATGCAAGAACACAAGACTAGAAATCCCTGGTTCTGTGGCTTTTGTTTCCGTGGCTTTGTCCTTGGTTTTGAAGTTACAGAAGTAATTTCTATCAGAAAGGTATGTTTTAAATGAGTATAACAAAATGCCAAGAAGCAGTATAATTACTAAAGATATAATATCGACATTTAAGCAGAAATCCTATGAGTAGTTGTGATCAACTGAAGCACCATCTGCCTGTGTCTGCAAACTAACCTGCACTTGGAATTATTTGAACCTTTCCTCTAAACAGTAAGTAGGCCACACTGAAAAAAACTCATCTAAAATTGACCCTGGCCATGTCTTTTTCTCTAACGTGCAACTACGTTAGATGTGACTGTGTCTTTCTCTCCCTGGTGCCACGGCTGGGAGACTAAGTGCTCTGGAAGGCACAGAACCTGGCCTGCCCTCTCCACCCTCCTCAGCTTCAGCCTCAGAGGTGGCATCTTGGTGTGAACATATGAAATACTGGGATATAGTTGACAGTAACCACGCTCTTGGTGCATGTAACCAGTGAAGTCATCATTATAAAATCACTCATTATAAAAGTAGTGAGAAATGCTTTGGGCCACAGAGATGCTACAGTAAACACAAAGATTCCTAGACTGCAGAAGGCAGATGAATCTGCGGAGGAAAGATAGCCGGGCTCTTCTCACTCTGTGCTCTGTGGCTCTCCAGAGAAATTGGGAAAGGTTTTTTTTCTCCCTTGACCTCAGTGCTCCTGTTATGTAACATGCAAATGCTGTGAGGAATATGTCAGAAATCTCCAGTGATTCTTTTTTTAACTTTGTATTTTTATTTCATTAGATATTTCACCTTTAAGTGTTTCGTAAATTGTATTTATTTTTTTTAATTAAGTTTACTGGCACATTTTAGATATACATAGGTACTACATTCACCAGAGGGAATTTGTACCCGTAGAAGATATGTTTTAATCCCTCTTTGTTTCCGAATCCCCTCTCGTCCCTTCAACCCCTCTTCCCCTCCCTACATACAAAGCTTTGTTCCATTTTATATTTTAAAGAGAATAATAATTAAAAAATATAAATGATACAGAATTTCAAAACAAGATGATAGGAAAGTAACAATGGTTAGTATATTGCATATTGTCATCTTCAAAGTAGTTGCTCAGATTGCCAGTTATAGGCATGCAAGACTGATCAAACTATATAAACACTAACTGCTCCTTTCAATGAACTAATAGAAATGAGAAGTACAATTATCTTAGCTAATATATATAATTTTATATATATATGTATATATATATATATTAATATACAGATATTCCTTCCTTCTTTTCTCCTTCCCCATCCCAGTTATTCTTTCCACTCTGAGCAGTTTCCATTTTATCCTTTCTTATGTTTTATTTGCCTTTCCTTCTTTCCTTTCACCCTTCTGTTTCCTCTTTCCTTTTAGATAGTTTCTTCCCATTTCACATCTGCTATATACTTGGGTCCTTCATTACTCTTTCAGTTTCTCCCAGTAGGGAGCCATGCAGTATTCACGCAAGTGGGTACAGTTCATTTCACTTAAGTCATGTTACATGCACAGACACTCTGTGTAGGTTCTACACTTAATATGGTTGCTCTTAAATCCTGTATTGGAAATATTTACAGTTTTTAGTACAATAAAATGCAATTCGAACAGTTCAAACTCTCAAGAGAATATCTTATTTTGCATGAATAGAATTAAGATAGCCTGCTTAAAGCATCATTCGAAATGTTATAAAATTGTTTTTGTAACTATCTTATCTTGGTCACATAGACATGTTGAAATACAGACAAGAACTCAAAATCGATCCTCCTTTTTTTTTTCTTCCGGGGCATCCTCAGGTCCCTATTCCATAGAGAAGTGCCCCAGTTTGTATCCTTTGTGGCCCAGGCTTTTGGTCGGATCAGCAGACTCCCGAGGACAGAATCAGTCATATTCCCAACTCTCTTCCCCATGGGTGGAGACTTTAGCTGAGAAGCGGCAGTGGACAGAGGTGAATTCGTCTCCACCACTGTCCAAACCATTGTTTTCAAGGTGGCACTCGCATAGCATTCTATTTCTCCATAAGGCCCAAACCAAAGGTTACACGCACAGGAAGAAAATGTTTATACTGCATATGTGTTGTGAACTTGTTGCTACTTCTTTATTTCCTCTGATTATTATAAACCTTTCCTATTTTTGTAGTTGCTGTCTTCATTTTCAGTATAGAAACACTAAGCTGTGATCCACCTCAGTTACAGGTTACAGGTGAGTTCCTAAGTCACCCTAACTGCAATCAGCTTGGTGCTAAAAGGCCTTCTCCCTGCACAGAGGCGCTGGGATGCCATGCATGAGTACAGTGAGGCTTGCAGACTAGAAGGGGTTAACAGACTTATGCTGGGGTAATTGCAAAGGGCTCCAGCCTTATGTTTCTGATCTCTTAAGCTAGGGATACTAGGACAGAGTGCTTGGTCTTGCAGCCCAGACAAGCTGTCTTTGCATATAGTTTTTGAGGTTGAGCCATGAGGAAACCCAGGGTAACGCGGAAGGGAAGTGAGACATTTTCAGATGAATAACTGAATCTGCTGTTGTGGAACTATTCAGTGAGTGTGGGAGGAGGAGCCAAGGACATGTGACACTAACTGAGGAGAAGACTCCCTAAGAGAACTGCTTATGTTACTGCCCTGTTGACAAGGAATCTCTTCTGGGGAACTTGGAGAATTTGGAAGCTCCTTGAAGAACTAGGATGATTTGGTTCATGATCTTGTCACATGCAGATCCCTTATTGGAAGTCCTGTGCATCCAGCCAGCATGGCATTCACAGTTGTTCCTGGACGTGTGCCCAAGGTTTGATGCTCTTTAGCTGTTCACACCCTCTGTTGTGAGCACTATAAATTATTTCTATAGAAAATTAATATGATGTGTACATTTAAAAACAGAGAACACATGCATAGTTTGCCCAGTAATTTAAAACAAGTCAAATTTCCAGATGAAAGACATTTAATTTGTGAAAACATATTATTAGGTGTTTGTATCACTGTACGTGTCTTTGACCTTCAATTTCTACTTTTCTCCTATAACCATCATCCTGTTGCAAGACACTGGGTGTACACAGCACTGCCTGATTAGACCCCTGGGCAGAGATGGCGGGCTAGGAACAGGGCATGGTGCCATTGACTGGTCCGTGCTTTTCTTTAGGACTCATTTATTTGTGTGTGCTCTGCTATTGGAACCAAGAGAAAAACAGGAAAGAAAGAAGAAGCACGTGGCCATCCCCACTCAAAGGTTCCATCCCTCCTAGAACAAACTGTACAGTGACAGTCACCCACAGCTCCATACGCAGCACAGTGGTGAGAGTTGCTGATCACCATGGAGAAGCCCAGGAAGATAGATTCAGGACAGAAGGTGGTGTGCTCATGGGCAAGCTTGGTCTGCAGTGGAGTTGGCCAAGTGCAGAGGACATGCACAAGAGTGTGTTGAGGGCTGGTCCATTTCCTGCTTGTGTGAACATTTGGTTTAGGTGGAAATAATTACACTTAGGTATCTTTCTGGGTTGATTAAATTTCCTCTGAACCTTTTAATGGCCTCTTATTATGTTTTGCAGAATCAACAAGCAAGAAAAAGTGGCTAATGGTGAAAAGCAACTACTCAGAATAATAAAAATCAAATGTCTTAGCATGGGTGATATTCCACACACACAAGCTCATATCACTCCAAGACGGGGGGAGTTAGTGTTCCTTGATTGCTTTTATCTGAGGGAAATAAAGTGTAAAAGTTTTAAAATGCCATTTTTATATGAAGACATATATTCATATGGAAATACTGTGTTGTCAAGGAAGAGTACATAGAATTTTTTTAAATTTTAAAGACAAAATAATGGAGATATATGAATCAGAATAAGCCATAAACAATACAGAAAATACAAAATTATACAGAATATAGTAGGGAATTAGCACTGGATGTTGTATTACATAATATTATCTTCACATTAGTTAACACATAAACATTAAAGGAAATACCAAATTATAGACAAGATAGTAGGGAATTAGCACTGGATGCTGTATAATATAAAGTTATCTTCACTTCTGTTAATACAAAAACGACTGAGGAAATACAAAATTATAGACAACATAGAAGGGAATTAGCTCTGGATGCTGTCCTACATAATGTTACCTTCACCTTTGTTACTCAGGTTACACAGATGATGGCCCATTTGATCATTCAATTCTTCTCCTCCCTCATCTCCATTGCCCTACCACTCAATCAGTCATCTTCCCTGTGATAATAACTGTACTCCTGGGTTTATCTATACCCCTGGACTCTCGCCTTGGGAAGAGATATAGCTGCCTCAGACTATACTGTAGCACACATGGGTGTATACAAACTGCCATGGTCGGAGGTGGAAAAGCACCTATGCTCACAGTGGACCATCTGGCTCCGCCCCATCACTGTGCTATGGGTGAGGGCGGGTCTAGTCCATGGGGCACCCTCAGCGGGGCCCACAGCAGAGCAGCCGTGGGGCCCACAGTGGAGCATCTGTGGGGCCCTCAGCGGAGCAGCCACGGGGCCTGTGTGCCCATCAGCTTGGTGACCCGTTCGACTCTGTCCCATTACCTCGATGCCGGAGGCCCTTTCTTCTCCTCCTCCCTCCTCCTGATCTCCAGTATTACCATTCCCCACCCCTTGCAGCTGGGCATTGGATGAACTTACGATGCTTGGTATAAGGGCTTGAAATCTCCCCAGCCCATTCTCACTGTGTTAGTTCAGGGTATGAACTGAGTCTAAAGATTAGTTCTAGAATAGAGTTGGAGGATTTTCTCGGGTCTGCTGTATAGAGTATGTTGTTGTTTTTCAGACTCCTGGTCTGCTGCTTTTCATCTAATCCGTTGCTATGGGTTCATGCAAGGTTCATATGTGCAAGCTGTAAGGAGACCCTCTTGGTGCTCACATTAATAGTTTGGGATGAGTCCTGAAACCTGTGGATTCGTCCCATTGTTGCCAGGAACAGGTGGTGCTTGCTCAAGCTGCCGAGACTCAAGGCGCTCCCCATGACAGTTCACTGTGGGAGCTGAGTCCTGGCAACCCAGCTTGTGCTTCCTGCCTGATGTTGGAGTGAGAAGGGCATGGAGCCATGCGATCCACCTCCATCTGTTTCTCCCTCTGGTTGCGGTGCTGGAGCCCCGGTCTGCTCCTCGGCCGGATCCCTGGGAGCCGCAGTGGCTCACAGCCGAGGTTCCCCGCTGCTCTCCACCGGTAGCTGCTCACCCAGCAGAGAGGCAGGGGGCACTGCCTCGAGGCAGGCACAGAGCTGGGTGTGGTGGGCTGTGTACTAGTTGCATTGATTCTCTCCAGGCGCTGATTAGGAAGGGTGCCGCAGGGTGGGGACTCTGCCCCAGTGGCTGTCGTAACTTCTCATCCTCACACTGGGTTCGACAACTGCTCCCAACCGCCATTGCCTCTTTTCCTGGCTGCGCCCTCCCCTCTCCAGCCCTGGACCAGCTCTCAGAATTCCACTCTCCCCTGGCCGAGTCTGGAGGCTTCTGTGAGCGTGGGTCTTCGAAGCTGAAGCTGCAAATGTCAGAATGAGGGTGTGGGCCAAGGGTGTGTTTGGAGAGGTGACTTCCTCCTTGTTGGTCTGCTCTCCCTCTGACTGCACCACGGTGGATCTCTGATCCTTTTCTCCAGAAGAGGTTTTGCTTAGTCTTTCTGAGGGCCTCAGTTCCCATTTCAGATCCTTCCTGAGTTCAGGATACCCACCTCTTTCCTTTCTGTCCTTCACATGTTGCTATATTCCTGTATTCCTTTGTCTGAGTGGCATTCCTCTGGGAGGTTCTCTCTCTGCTGCCTACCCAGTCACCATGTTGAAGTCCTCTTGTAAAACTTACATAGTTATTTGTTTCTTTCTAATGAATTGACCATTACATTTCTAAAGCTCTGAAATGGCCAACAGACCATAGAAAGATACCACTTTAGGCACCTGCTTGAAACTGTAATGGTCTAAGTACCCAGCTGCTTGCTAGACTGACCCCATGCTTGACCCCCGATTCACCTAAAATAGCTAAAGTCCATGTATGGTAACATAATTATTGTTTAAAGGTTCCTTGTTCTTTCTCAGAAAGAATTCAAAGAGCATTGCCCATCCCTTCCAGAAACAGGACAGTTACCCAAGCATAATGTCCCTGCTACACCTGTGTATTCATTGTGGTTTTTGTCTTTATAAGCCCTACATACAATGGGCTTGGGGCTCTCACTTCTCAGCCTTAAAACAGAGGTGTGAGTGGGGGCCGTTGGGCTCAACTATTAAAAGCACTACTAAATTCTAATTTGGCTGTTTGGAAGTTTATTGTTCTTGCACCCGTCTCAGAAACCAGCAGCTTCAGAAAACTGCTGGCCTTGATTCAGGGCCATACATAGAAACTTTTTAAAACCATCCTAAAGAACATAAACTCCTATAAACTCACACTGTATATATTTCATATAAAATGATGCTAGTATTTGGCTAGGCTTGAAAAATTACAGTATAATTTAGAATGGAATTTGAATTTTCCTGAATATATCTCTTTTTTTT
Source organism: Dinomys branickii (assembly GCA_004027595.1). NCBI lineage: Eukaryota > Metazoa > Chordata > Mammalia > Rodentia > Dinomyidae > Dinomys > Dinomys branickii. The sequence goes on along the minus strand of PVLD010003369.1, from coordinate 14,197 downwards.
GGATGGGGGTACTAGGAATCAACCTCAGGGTCTCGCTTTTGCCAAGCAGATACTGTGCCACTGGGCTGGATACTCGGCCCTGAATATATCTTTCTAATACAAAAGTTCTCAGCAGCCCCTCCCCCACTCAGAAGGGCTGAAGAGAGATCCTGCCTGCGCAGGGGACAGGACTTCCACGTGCACATCATAGAAGAATGCACCACACGCATGGTTCCAACCCTCACTGTCATCATGACCGGCAGGCACAGCTAAGCAACTCCATTGTGAGGACAATCTTGTTGCAGAGACATGCTCTTCTATTAAAACAGCTTTGTCAAGTTGATTTTCAAGACATGACTCTATCTTGCAGATTCCTTGATGAGCCTTTCCAGTGTGAACTTTATCTCTAAAGACTTTTAGAGCTATGAGTATAAATACTCTCACTGTCCACAATGTGGAATAGCAGCTTAATCACTTGAGTCAGTTGGTTCAAACACTCATGCGAATAACATTATTTACAGTAAATCTGAGCACAGTCAGGGTTGAACATTATCATCTTTTTAAAGCGTTATCTTTCATTAGTGTTAGACTCTCAGGACAGCTATTGTTGGAAGGAGGTACGGGTTTGCCTGGTAAACTCCCTCCATTAACCTCTACTTTGTCTTCTTGTTGTCATCTCCTGTACTTTAATTTCCCCTACTATATTTACCATTTCTAGAAAGCCTTAGTGTGTTGTCATTGCTTCTTTTTTGGAATAACTTAAATGGCTATTTTATTTTATAGCTTTTGCTTTCCTTACAAATTTTATTTTTTTACTTTAAAGAGAGGAAAAAACAATAAAATGATACAGAATTTTGAAATTAAAATTAGCAATGGTTATTATATTACATATTGTTATCTTCAAAATAGTTGCTCACAATACAAGATACAGGCATGCAAAATTGATCAAACAATACAAGCACTAACTGTTCCTTTCAATGAGCTAATAGAAATTAGTAGTAAAATGATCCTAGCTGTCTTAATTTCCCCTCCCTTCTTTTCTCCTTCCCCATCCCAGTTGTTTGTCCTTTTCAGCAGTTTCTTTCCCTTCACCATGTCTATTGTACCTTTTGGTTCTTATTTACTCTTTCACTTTCTTATACTCTGGAGACAATACACTTGTTTTCATAGTATGGTGCCATGTGTTGGGTACTGAATGTTCCATATTATGTTAACATTTTATGAATGATATTTTATTAATCAGCTTTACATTAGTACATTGAAAAACTTGGGACAGTTGACTTTATGAGAAAACAAGTTTAGCTTGCTCCCAGTTGAGGAGGCCTGGAGTCCAACAGACACAGAGCCGGCAGTGGCACAGGGGCCTGGACAAGGCATCCACAGTGAGCTGAGATCTCGCACCAACCCGGTCTCCTCAGGGCTTCCTACCTCCCACAACACCACCCCGGGATCCAAGCTTCTGTCACCGTGGGCTGTTGGGGACATGGCCCATGTTCAAGCCAGGGCAGACAGGAAGCTAATGTGCACCTCTGGTAGTCACAGATCAAATACAGGCGTGAAATAACCAGGGAATACCCTACCGGCAGGGAAGTTGGGTCCTCCTGAGATTGGGTTGTTATCCTGAAAACTCCGCCCATATTTATACAGCACCAAAAGTATCAGTCATTTTCTTTTTGCTAAGGTTTAAAAATGAGTGTAGAATGTATCTAAATGGTGGTTCGATTTCTTCTAGATCAAGATACTATTTCTAAAAAATAATTATGGCTAAATTATACCATGTTTTAATGTCAAATATATCTTACTCTTGCAGTATGTTGATTTCAAATCAGAGACTTTAACTCTATAAATACGTTTCTGTGTTCCCTTACGAGCGAGGTGTAAAACGTCACCTCGGTGCCCACAGCTCTGCTCTCTCTGTTCAGTCGTGTCCTCACTGAGGGCGGGGCTGTACCGCGCTTATCCCTGTGCCTGCTGGGCTTGTTCAGGGTCCATAGATTTCACGTGCTGAATAATACCTCAAAGTACGATAGACAAAAGAAATAAGAAACTAACTGTAAACATGTACATAGTCCAGGATCTCATTAGTGATTATTTAGTAAAGTTTTAGTCTTTTTGTTAAAACTTCCTTTCCAGTGAGTGACAGAAGTTTGCATATGTTAGACCTGTCTGGGGTGGTGGCCACACGGATGGTATAAACCTGCATGTGTGCACAAACACTCGCACGCATTTGTATGTATAGTTTTTATAAAAACATCCATATGGCCCCCGATGCAAATCTGTGTGATGAGTGAAATGCTAATGAGTTTATAGGACATTTATTATTCAAACCATGAACTTCTTCACTAAAATGGTGATAATGGACTAAAACCAAAATGTTTATCAACATGAAGCATCCCATGTCAGCTGTCACTCTGCCTCTAGATCTGAAGTCGCATTTCTTGGCAAAGTACTGAAGACTGGCACCTTTAATCTTTGTATCCTTGCCCTTCCCTAAAGAGAGAGTTAAGCAGAAGCACTTCTGTGCAGCGAAAGAGAACATGGCCAGTGAGGTGAAGGGGAGGGAGGGAAAACATGGGAGATGGGGTCACACAGGAGAAAGGCGGTCACTGCGGCCAGACTTGGTGAGACGTGAGTCAGACACAGGAAGTGAAGCATCATGTGACTTCACTTGTATGAGAAATCCCAAATATGAGCAAGTAAGGAGCAACATCGAGTACGGATGAAAGGACCCGACCACAGGCTTGGGGGACGTCGGCGGGATGGAGGACAGGGCGCAGAGAGCTCGGAGGAGAGCACGTAAGAAGGGCAAGCTGTGGTCTGTCCAAGCAGCCATTCCCCGAGCTGAACGCAAGTATTATGGACTGCAGACTTACACTAACAGAGAACAACTGTAAGAAGGAAAGGTCTCTAACCTAAGAGTAGCACCTGAATTGCGCACTGAAATTTCCAGAAGATAAAAAAGAAAACAATATGTCATGTGATTTGCAAGCTGTAAATACCAGAAGTCTGTCACCTCTTGGGGCAGCCCTGGCGTCCAGAACGTAGAGGGGGTTGCAGAGCAAAGTCCTTGGTCCCCACGGGCCAGTCTCTGATTTTGACTTCCATAGAGCCATTGTCAAAGCACAGTTTTACTCCAAGGAAAAGGTTCTCGGGTCTCAGTTTTTACTTAATAAACACAGGAGGATTATTTGTGTCCTGTAGTGGTGGCAACTGTGGCAACTGACCTCTGTGGGTAGGGAAAAGGCCTGAAACATCATCGAGTTTGGTATTTTATCAAAATTAGTTTTCTTTTTGTAATTTCAGCTTTTAAAATCACATATGATAACAGTACTGATTTTCTTAAACATGCACTTTAGTACATATGCTGTGTAAATGTGTAAATGTGTTAATTTAAGGGCGTCCGCTTCCCTGACCCCATCAGTGCTGCTCCCCACAGCCGTCCTCTCCTCCTCTGACAGCACTGTTCACACCCTGGCCTTGATGCTTCTGGCTAGTGGACCAGTACCACTTGACCCTGTGTTTCTCTAGGGTCACCTGGTTAGACACTCCCCACTCTGGTGTTGGGGCTCGCACCCTGCAGTCCAGACAGGTGCTGTCAACAGAGAAAAGCCCCCGGGTTTGTTGCAGGTGTGATCCACTTTTAATGTTAGTGTCCGGCTCAGTTAAATCCTAGGTTGAGATTTGTATCCAGCTGAAACTTTGATAACCTGTGAATCTCAGAGCCTTTCCTTGCCTCGATATCCCAATAGTCATGGCACAACAGAAGACCTTCTTAAATAAAGTTGTCCGTGAAGGCAATTCTTACCTTTGATGTGTAATACTTTCCTTAGTGGTTAATCCTGCAGAGTTTCCAAATAGGTGATTTGGTGTTTGGTCTTCCAGGGTGTGTGACTGAGGGGGCAGCCTTTCTGGGTTTAGGTTCAGCCTTAAAAACCCTGGAAGTAAGAGGGGTGCAGCGTTTGCAAGTGGAACCCGGAGGTCTTCAGGGCTGCCTGACTGGAACTACAGGGCCGCACCGAGCTGTATCTGTCACCATGGCTCTCTCACAGGCTGCGCCCCGCTGATCAGCTGCCCATAAAACCGGCAGCAATATCTGCTGGTGCTGAGAACAAGGGCTTAATTTCATACCAGCCCATGTTCTTGTAACCCTAACGTGCTAACATTCTAGGTACTTTTCTAATTGTGGTCATAGATGGAGCTGCCACAAAGTGTTCCTGTGGAGAGTACTCCACTTTCTTTTATAAAAACATTTTTATGCCCTGAGTTATCTTCCTGACTTCATCAGACGCCTGCTAAGTACCACCTGGCTTTTTGGCATGGGCACATGATTTCAAGTGTTGCTTTGCCTGTGCAGGGCAAATGGGGTCTCTTCTGTGCATGAGTGTCCACAGGTGTGGCCACGGCATGGTGCCGGGCCAGGGTGCAGCCCAGCAGAGGAGAGTTCCCTGCAGACGAGAGGACACCTGCTGTTCCCCACAGATGCCCCGTGAAGATTTGCTCCTGCCTGGCACCTGCAGTTTACTGAAAAGATCCAACCAACTTTGCAATCGGCAGGATGCCACCATGACAGATGGGTTGCGGTGTGGCCAAGATGCCAAGTCTTCCATGCATCAAGTGTCTCTGCTGAAAGCCGAGTTTCTGCCAGGAAAGTCCAAATGGATGTCTGTCCCCAACCTGGATGTGACGCGTGTGGTTTTTCCTAATCGTGCCGCCCTGGGATTTTCACCCTCCCACCCTCGCTGGCCTGGACCAGAGGGAAATAAGGTTAGGGAGAAGGAACCCAGATCCAGCGGTATGCAAGGGCTTGGCAGGGATTTAGCCTGGCTTCCCAAACTGGAGCCTCAGGCCAGGGCACCTCAGAGCTGTGGCCTGGACTTGAGCAGCCTCATGGAGACCCAAGAATGTAAACATGTGCCAGCAATTAGGAGCAAGGACTGTGACATTCCTGCTGGGGGCTGACAGTTCAGTATAGACACTTCAGTACTGGAGATCTGCACTAGGATCCATGGTCCTTTGACTGTACGCCGCACTGTCCACGCATGGCTTTTTACCACTCAATAGATCTGTGTAGGGAAACTTGCTCTGAGGGGCCACAGAAGGGGTTGTGTCAGTGAACAGGAGTGTTCATGTGAGGTTTTCCTTTGTATTTATATCTGTGGTGGGGATTTAGCTCAGTGGGAGAGCATTTGCCTAGTATACATGAGACTCTGAGTTAAATTCCCAGCACTCCAAAACAGTAACAGTATACTGTTGTGTATATCACTGTACAAAAATATGTTTGTTATACGGCATATATATATCTATATATATATATATATTTTTTTTTCCTCATCTATATGCTGTTGAGCACACAGATATTCTGAGATCTTCGTTCTGTAAACACAGGCAGTAAGAATTGACTGGGCTTGGCCTGATTGGAGGAGCTGAACAGCCTTCAGTACATTTATCAACATGAAATATGTGGCTGTTGCCCAGCAGTTAGAGATGGAACAGAAAGCCTGTCTCCTTCTTTGGATGCACTCCCTCCACATGGCTTTGACATGAGAGTATTTCATGTACTTCTTGTGGTCTTAGAGCCCAGGGCAGCCAGTGACTTTCACCTGTCCCCGGGCTGTCCTTCCTCCCCTCTTTATGTTGCTGTTGCTGTGAATCTGTTTAAGTAAATTACATCAGCTGGGAAACAGGCATATAATGATCTTAACAATAAGATGAGATCATTTGTGTTAGTTTTGCTGCTTGGCTTTATTGTTATGTGTCAGTGTGTAACACAGGGTCTGTTAGAAACTTTACAAATGGCAAAAGGAAACTGCTCTGTTTTGGTTTTCTAATGTTAAAAATAAAGCGCTTCCCTCCTTATCCAATGCTTGTTTCGCAGATCACACGATGGTTAAGGGAAATTTTCAGGCTGTAAATATTATCAAGTCTTGCCGTTTTATATCTTCCTTCTTCTGTGTTCAGTGTGCTTTATGAGAAGAAACTATTTAGATAATTCCACTGAAATTGTCTATAGATTCAAAATCTCTCTAATTTACTGTCAGTTTTTTCTTTCAGAATTGTTTTCAAGAAAATGCAGCAACACACCTAATACATGAAATAATAATCACAGAATTTATAGCTTAAAATCTTAATTGGATACAATTAATTAGCACTCCATTTTTTAGATTCCTTTGATAATTACATTAATTAAGAAGGATGCACAGTAATTGGGCTCTGTCCAAACAGTGGTCCTCCTTGCAGCTGCTGGCTTCAGGAGTGCTTCTTGTTATGATGCCCCAAAGAATACAGTGGGGGGCTGGCAGGAGGTTTGGTAGTGCATGCAGGATGCTGGGAACTTGTGGACAAGTCCCATGCTTGCAGATTTGTCAACACTCCTTCCTAAGATTAATTACAGTCAGGAAAATTAGGTAAGTGGGATTCTAACCCACGAAATACCGCTGGTGAACATGAAACTTTGCCTTGGCCAGGAACACATGCTGCAAACTGAGTGGCAGAGAGTTATTAAATGTGCTGTAGATGCATGTGCTAGTGGCAGAGTTCTTTAAGGACAGGGCTGCCGCTCAAATCCAGGCTGAGAGGATGGCTTCCCTTCTCTTTTTCCTGCTGATGGTCTTTAGTGGCACTCAGTACATGCATATTTATTATCTATCTTAGAGTCCACATACTTCATTGGACATTTGGAAAATCCTAAGGGAGAAAACATGATCTCGCCCCCAAAAGTGTTTCTGGTAAGAGGGGCGACGCGGTAACATACGGTTCTCACAGTGACGCAGGAGGAGTCTCACAGGAAGACTCACAGGCCTGTGATGTTAAAGTAGCACAGCTGCAGGAACCGGGGTTGCTCTTCGAAGAAACCGTTCACAAAACTCAACTCCCATCCCTAGCTTGAGTTCTCCACTCTTCTCTGGACCCTGTCCTGTGAGATTTTCTCAAACACCTACCACTCTCTCCCATTTTACAGGCAAAACTTTCAATCTGGTTGAATTTCAGTAATGGTTATACTTTCTTCTGGACAAAAAGAGAGGAAGAGAGGGAGAGAAGATGAGGAGTGAAGAAGGAAGGGGGAAGGAAAGCGGGAGGGAGGGAGTGAGGAGAGCGTAGGGAAGGAAGTGGGGGAGCAAGTGAGCTGAACTCTTTTGTCCTGGATCTACGTGCAGTAGGTACGCAGCTAGGAAGCAAAAAGAAAAGCCAGCAAAGCAAGGAAGGCCTTGTAGTCCCCAGCTCCAGGCCACAACTGGGCAGCGCTGCCGTGCTTTGGTCACAGGCACAGCTGCATCTGGCTAAGACAAAGGAGCCTTGTCCTGGGCCCTCAGCAGCAGTGCGTGTCCTGCCTCTACTCCCGGGCGGTGGCCTGCAGGCTGCCTCCCGCACTGCTCCTGGAATTTCCAGAAGGGCCCCAGCTGCTGGCCTCCCTCCTCGGGTCATATCTGCTCTGACCCAGCACTATCACCGTGGGGCCCACCTCACCTGTGCTTCCCCTCCAGAGATGTCAGCCGGCTCAGAGCCCAGCCCCCACCTGGCCCGGGAGGAGCACTTTTCTAATTTTAAACATTGTCTTTTCTTTTCTTTGAAGCTGTGCTGAGTACTAGAAAAGGACAGGTTTTGAGCTCGGAAAGAGGTGAGACTAAAGCATTTCTTCCCTTACTAATTAGGAAACTTCTGGAAAGCTCATTAATGTCTTGCAGCCTCACCTTCCTCATTTAAAGTCTACAAAAATTGACTCGGCCTACTAGATGAGCATTAGAGATTTCAGGATAGCACAGAGCCAGGCACACTGCAATGCTCCAAAGACCACAGGATGCGTGCGTGCGTGTGTGCGTGCGTGCGTGCGTGTGTGCGTGCGTGCGTGCGTGTGTGTGCGCGTGCGTGCGTGTGTGCGTGTTTGACCTCATTGTTCTTCATTCCTCCTCACCTTCTCTTGGTGCCGCTTGTGGAAAGAGGGTGGAGCCACTCTCCAAATACCTGAGCAATTAACAGCCTCACACAGAGTCACCGGATCCTCGATCTGCAAGACTCTATGTGTAGGTGTTCCAACTTGTATCCCTAGTGCCCCTGTATGGATAAGCAATGGGCGTCTGATGCTGTTCATATGGCTACAATAAATATAGTATCTGTATTCTGTTCACCACAACAGCCTAGCAGAAGAATGATCAACCAGGGCTCTCGTCAGACATCTCAGAAGGGGTAGGGCCAGAAGCATCTGGCTTTCCAGTGAGTGTCCAAGTCCGCTCTATGCTCAGAAAGCTGCACTGACACTTTTAGAAGAAAAAGCAAAGAACAAGGAAGTATGAGGTGTTCACTATACATTATTCATCCTCAAATGGAAGACCAGTGCGTGTACAACTCTGTGAATTGATAGTTAAGGAATATCGAAGACGTTTCTTTAGAAACATCAACCTCTTTGAAACTGGCTTCAACTTTTGTGTCCGGGGGCAGATGCTGAGGCCACTGTGACTCTGTGCTCACTACTCCTGCCTCCATGTCATGCCTGTCATCTGTTTGCAGATCATATATGTATGCCTTTCTTATACAGTTGATAGCCTTTTTTGAATCTCAAGGTCGTAATTATTTTCCAGTTAAAGCTATACATAGATATTATATGATTGATTATCTATAGATAGCTGTTACAGATAGGTGTTATAGCTATAGAGGGATAGATCTATGCAGATGTTATTGATAGATATTATAGACATGACACATCCAATAATTTGTCATTTCAGTTAAATTTAAGACTCACAGCTCAACAGTAGCCTGCTGTTGACCCCTGAGTGCTGGCCCCATGAGGGAGGATGGAAAGAAGGGAGAGGAAGGGAAGGCGTGCTCCTCAGGAAGAAACTCTGAACTGTCTTCCTGGACAGGCCTTTGAAGAGTGCAGACTCCAGGGAGTCCTGTAGAACAGCATCTCTGTCTGGTGACTTTCCCTGGTAGCCTGGCAGAACCCCCAGAAAGCAGGGAGTGCAGTCACTGCCACATGCCTTGGAGAGGAGGGGAGGCACCTGCAGAGCTCTTGAGAAGGCAGGGGGGGGCGGGGGGGCTTCCAGCTGCCTGTGGTCCAGCCCAGGAAGGACTCCCCAGGACACCTGCCAGCCCTGGGTGCAGGATGGTTACGGGACTTGCTGCTTCAGCCCATGAACACAGTTTTCAGAGGTTATTTATTCCATACATTACATAAGACTTTCCCCTACGGCAACCCAAAACACTGCTGTCAGGAGGCCCTCATTCCCTGGGGGCGGGTCAGGGCAGGTGTTCGTGGTGAACTTTCACTGACTTGATAGTAAAGAAAATTATTAAGGGATATCAGTGACAAGAAAGTGCAGACCTTCATATTACTCATCTAAATACATCAAAGGATATTCCTGGACCAGCATAAAAGCACTGTGTCGGAGGTCAAGGAAATTACCTAACAGCTCTGCAAAGGAACCTGTGGAGGCTCCCGGGTGACACTCAGAAATAACCGCTATCCATCTGCGCATGTGCCCGGCCATTCCTTCACTGAGTGAAGCCTTGCATCCAGACTTAGCAGCAGAGAGGGCCTTGGCATAGGTTGATGAGCATCACAGAGGCTGAGGAAGAGCGAGGATCATTAAAATGCGCCAAGGGCCAGAAGACTGTGTCCCCACTGCATCCAGGCAGAGTCCTCCGTTGCAGGAGCACCGTCGGTGACCTATGGTGCCACGGTCTCCTAACATGTTAAAGGAGAGAGGGTACGTGCAAACACAGTACTCTCCAACCATGAGCTTTCCAAAAAGGAAATCAAAATGGGAAAGGCAACTAGAATATTTCACAGATATTTGGATTTACACATGTTTCTAATTGGCACATGGATAAAATAAGAAGTCTCTATAGAAATGACATTTTAATTAGATCAAAAGACAACAGAAATATGTAGAACTTGGATACAGAAAAATAAGTATTTGCAGAACAATTGGTAACACTGCTTATATGTTTGAAAAATATCTAAAGTCAGTTGCTTAAGAATCTACTTTGAAAACCAGAGCAACGAATATAATTTAATTCTTTTGTTCTTAATTTCTTTTTGTCTTTTTTTTTTTTTTTCTTGAGACAGGGTCTCGCTATGCAGTTCAGGCTGGTCTTGAGCTCACTGTGCCCAGGCCGGTCTCAAACTCGCAAAGATCCTCCTGCCTCAGCCTCCCAAGTGCTGGGATGACAGGCGTGCGCCACCGCTCTGGGCGATAATTTAATTCTGAAGCCATAAGAAAGGAAAAAAAGTAATGATTGGAGCACAGATCAGTGAAACTGAAAACAGAGAAACCATTAAGATGCTCAGTGAAACCCAGACGATACTCTGTAAAAAGTTCACTACAATTGGTAAAATTCTAGCCAGCTTAATTGGGGAAGAGAGTGAAAAGAGAAGTTACCAAAATCATTAAGTCATTATTTCTGATTCCACACACACAAAATGATAATACATGGATATTAGATATGACATTATGACCCCAAAATTTGATAATTTAAGTGAAACGGACTAACTCCCTGACAGATGTAAACTGCCAACACACATGCACGCGCGTGCGCGCGCGCACACACACACGGTAATGTATGTAAGCAGAATAACCATAGGTCTTTTATAATACATTGAATAAATCATACCCTTCCAAAATCACTCACAAAATATAAAATTTATATTAATATTGGGATAAGCGGAAAGCATCTCATAGATGATTGAAGATTAATCATGGTTCCCCACATAGGGTTGTTTTAGCTGTGCTCAGACAACAACAAGACTCACGGCGGAGGCAGAAACATTTGCTGGCATAGCCCTTAGAGAGCAGGGGTGCATGACATGCAGGACTAGTCTAGAACCGTATTTTCCTTACTCTTACTGCCATCAATAGAACAAAACATAACTCAAGAAATGGATTGTTCAGGAGAGAGATAACATTTATTTTAACCTGGAACTTTTAGTTGCTACATTTAAAAATCAATTTAGAAGGATATTTTATGTGATAATTTCCTCTAAGAAATTCACATGTACCTTATGTATGTTGGAAAACATAGATTATTAGCATCTACACCCAAGGAGGTAGAGCAAGTGTGCTGGGCAGTGGAGGTTCCCAGGACAGGAGGCATGCCATATTCTGGGCTTGCAGGTTGACAGAGGTCCCAGGTAAAGCCTTTATGCTAAGTCGTGAAAAGCTATTATAACTTACACAAAAAGGGATGCTACTGAAAATGACTTCCCACACTGCATGGCCTTCCTTCCCTGTCAGCGTCTCTGCCCTCTTCTGAAACCTGATGTTGCTTTTATTTTCTAACAAATGTTTTCAATTCAGTCTTTGAAAAAAAATTTCATTATGAATCTTTTATGACTACAGATGTCATAGAAAACTTATCACAGTGAGTTCTACCAAGAATGCCATGGGGTTAGCCCTGTTATAACTTTAATTTTGCGGGTGGAGGTACTGAGGTTAGGACTCACTATGTATCTTGTGCAGTATCCCATAGCAGGTAATTGTACTGAAGAGATTTGAACTTGGGACCTTCCAATTTAATAACCTGGCTTTAATAAAGCCGTTTCACCTGACTGTGAATAGTGGGGTTGTTCTTCTTGGTCCACTTTGGTTTCTGTAATTGAAGTCAATGTTGAGGTTATATCAGGGAATAGATAGCAATCTATACTTAACATAGGTGATACTTTTTACTGAAAAGAATTCAAAGAAAATAGAACTTGTTGGGAAAACAGTAGCACAGTGCCAATGACCTAAGGAGGCTTATCTGTTTCATCATGATACTCTTTCATACATACAGAGAGCAACAATTACGTTTTGACAGCAGTTTGTTAGACGCCAAAAATAAAAAGTGAAATTCTATCACCATCTTGCTAAATATAACTATTACAATGACATTTTAAATCACACCGATAAGATACATCTTATATAAATACAATTTCATATTATTTAATAGGTAAATCATTTAGGAAAGGCTATTAGGGAACTACTTGCTGATAAAAGCAATTTCTGCTTTGATTTCTATCATAGAAAATACTCCAAAAAGAAACCCCAAATACATTAACTAGTTTCAAAAACACAAACTAAAATATCTGGAAGATGATGACAAAGGTAATGGAAAAATAAAACAAAGCATCTGCAATAATGTAAGAAGCTCCTTCCCCTCCCTGATAAAAGATTGATAATCAGCACCATCCCAGGTCTGGTAAGGTGCCCGGGCTGGGTCACCTCCATTGGCCCGGTTGTTGATTTCTAAATGGCCACGAATCTACATGTAGGAAAGTGTTTTAAATCAAAGTAATGCTTAATAAAAAGTAGAGGGAGTGTTCCTTTGATAAAGGGTGTTTGTTATGGTGGCATCCCCCTTCGAAAGAGCTGCTGCTCTCTCTCTCAAGGAAGAAGCAGCCCACAGCTCCTCACGCAGCCAAAGAGTGCTTCTGTGGGCCTGGACGTCCCTGAGTGAGGCCTCTTCTAGCAGCACTATGCGGGGGCGGCCGCACCACCTATGGTGCTGCTCAGCCCAGGACACGGGATGCTCACAGCTCTACACAGTGCTTTCCTTCCTGCAAAACGCAAAGTTCTTATGAAAATATTCAATGTTAGAAAAGAATCATTGGGTAAAGTAGGGATTTATAGAAGGAAAGAGGACACCACAGGAAAAATATGATGAGAAGAAGAGAAAAATAATTAAAACATTTCTTTAGGGAGTTAGGGGCACTGAAGAGTAGATGGAAATAATGTTGAATCTGTCTAGGAATGTTGTATCAGGATGTGGGAGGTCTTCTCTATGTAAAAATCTGTATCTATCAATCATGTGCCTATGAAAGAAGCATCCACTTGTTAGATAAGGTAACAAGAAAAATTATAACATTTATGATGCTTCTTTTCAATTTCCAAATGTTTCGTGCAGGTCAAGTACCTTGAGATCTTTATTAAGGAACCACAACTGAAGGCCAGGATATTTGTGGGCTTTTCCTATGGAGGGAGTGAATATCCCTTTTGGAATATCATCTGACTGGATGGTGAGGTCAAGGGCCATCCATCAGACTCTAAAAATTTTAAATTCCAGCCAGTGACCAAAACTGGCTAGATAAGGTGTTCTTCTAGGTGTAATAAAGCCTGAATCAAAGTCGCAGATGAGATATCAAATAGAGCACTTTTTTTCGGAGATGTGTTCAAATAGTACTTACAGGATTTCATTCCTTATGACATTTAAAAGCTGAGTGTATAGAGCACTAAAAATACACCGCAGGGAACAGTCCTATGCTGGCAGAACAACGCTCCAGAGCTGCAAAAGGTCCCTGCTATTTTTAATTTCTACTCTCGCACTACCGTAGAGTGAGTAATACCTTCGCAGAAGCCTCTGTGCCGGCTGGAGTGGTGGCAAAGTTCCGTGGCCCAGAGGAGGACTGGGCAGCAGGTTCCAGGTAATTACCTGCTCGCTTCTCCTGTGGGGAATTAATATCTCTAGGAAGCAAAAGTAGCAACTTAAAAATAGCTATAGATATGGATGGGGCCTTATGTGAAACTTCCTGCTACGCGTCACAGCAGCTATCCAAAATACCCATCACGTTATCATGTGTGAAACTTAATTGTTGGTGGGAGTTTGTCCGAAGACTGTGTGTGCTCAGGCTGTTGTCTTCTGGGCCAGTCTTCCCGAGTGTGCTGCAGAGGGTCCACCACACCCTTGACTCAGGGCTGACTCCCCAGTGGGGGGACCTGTTGCTCATTAGGAGCTTCAGTTGCAGGTGATGTCACAGTAGCAGTCTTGTTCCCATGTGCCACAGGGGATCCCCAGGACTCTGCTCTGCACCGGGAAAACTGGGCTCTGCCGGACATTCCACAGTGGGCATGGCCCTCTTTCCCCATCAAACTTCTTTATATGTAGGCTGCAGAGACTGCTTTCTCTGCCACAGTAATGCGAACGGGTTAAGCACTGGACACACAAGCTTTGGCATGTTTTCTTGTCCCTAGAGATGTGAGAAGTGCTTGTCAATTTTATGTGCAAAATGCATTTACTATACTTCCCTTGTTTCTAAAATTGACAGTTTAAACCCATCAGGGAAGGTTCTTGGCATCATGCCTACATTTAATTGATTGCTAACTGCGCCCTGCTCCTCTACCATAAGCAGTTCTAACTCGAGTCAGACCCTCTTGTCCATCCTGCAAAGGAATGCTACACAACAAGTAAACATAAAGCAGACGAACATGATTGCATCTTCCTGGGGACATTCTTTTTTGTTTTTTTTTTT